>CM056377.1:51683050-51966560 GCA_029718625.1 Synaphobranchus kaupii
ACTGGTTTATTAATTATGTCCGTTCGTAGACGATTGCTGAATCGCTGAACAACATTTACAACAAATGGGAAATTCTTGATTCACATTCTTCGATCCGAGTGAAAATAGTTTAAATTAAAGCTGATTGATTATAGCCAAAACATTGACGGTGCATGTCTTATTTTTAATAACTTATTTATTTTGGCGGGAGTTTAAGTGTTTATGTTAATGTTCATGGAAACATTTGTAGCTACGTCAATGTGTTCGTAAATAATAAAGTTCCGTTTGTGCAAAAAAACAAAAGACACGTGTCAGCTATAGGACTGCCACTTCCGAATCTTTAGCTTCGTGAAACAATGAGACTATCTTGTAGCTCCATTATTTTCCACTGCATTTAATCTTTCACCCAAGTTCATTAGGTAAACATTTAGTCTAGCCCACATATTTGCAATTTTTCCGTTATCTTGTAGCCTACACTTGATTTAGTCATTTCGAAAATGTAATTGAAAGCGCCTGCCGCAAAAAATAAAATGTATATCTGTAGGCTATGCGGCGTTTGTGGAGCAGCAAGCTTGGCCTTACTTTTGGTCCATAGGCCATAAAAGTATTAGGCTACATAAAAGTTTATTTTTTAAATTATATTTTTTAATTAAAGCCTATAGATATAAAATCTTTATGAGACAAAGACATTTTTTTACATAATAGGATACCAGAGTCGATTGTTCCCTGCGGGTTTCACCCAATAAAAAACAAGCTGTAGCCTAGTGCTGTCATTCATTTTTTTAAACTTTTGCAACGTCCCCTTCCGTACCAAGACACGAGTGACTGTTGACACAAGAAGTTTCGCCTCCTTTTGGAAAACGTCAAGTTCGCGAAGGTAAGATTAATCTTTTTTGCGATCGCTATTTTTAGATAGGCTTAAGGCTACCAGCCGTCTTTAGCTCCAAATTAACCATAGGCTACCGTATCTTGTTTTAAACTGTAATTTGCAAGAGAGTAGGCTAAGCGTAACTTTCAGAATTTTATGCACAAGATAAAATAAGTAAAAAGAGCTTAACTGGGAAGACAGGGTCGTTTGTGCCCGGAGCGACCCCAACTCTATGAAAAGTAATGGGAGATTTCAGAGCGTTGTCAGTTAACAATAGGCTACATTAGCTTTAAGCTATCTAGACGATGTTCATGCACATTCAAAACATTAATTACTATAAGAAAGAGCCTGAAACAGTGATGTTAACAGCAGAAATGAATCCCGTGACGTTTTGTTTACTTTAAGATAAGGGGCCCAACTGACCCCGATAAGGGGTACAACTGACCCCCTCTTAAGGGCACAAACGACGCCGATTTGTTCCTTTGAACTAATTTTGTTTAAAATCAAAATGTGCCTTTCATGTTAGTGATTCAAGTAAATAAACATGAGCAAATGTTAATAGAGAGTATGAAGTTATTAATTTGAAAATGTTGTCATTCTTGAGCAAGCGGTCTCTTAGCAATCGTGTAAAAGATTAATTGGGGCACAATTGACCCTGGTCTCCCCTACATCCACAGATCTTGATGAAAGATGCAGAATAAAAGGTATTTATTTTCCCTATATTGATTGTGAATTAATCACTACAAAAATTTTTTTACGGACCTTAAAAGAGTGCAGTGTTTATCTGTCTAAGACATCAGAGTTTGGTTCCCGGCTCTAACAAACTAGCCAGTAGTATTAGGATGTTGGTATCACACCCATATCTCTCTATCAGGAGTCTCAATTGGTTGCCAGATTCAGCTAGTCCGACAGTGATGGTGGAATTTGATGTCAAGCGAGCGCCCGGCTCCACCGCTGGAGCCCTCATCCAGCAGTAACGTTAGACCCAAGAAACCCCAGACCAGTCCTTAATGACAAGAACTGGAGCAAGACGAGGGTCAACCTTTGTTCGGCATTTGGTCGTTGGAGGGAGCTCAAAGAATCACAATGCAGCAACGTTGAGATGGCCACTTTTCTACTCGACTGGTAAGCTAACGTGTTAGCTACAGATAGGTGACCAGATCGTTCATATAATGTTAGCAATTATCTTCCTTGTTAAGCTGCAGTTCGGACCGTATTTTATTACAACATGACTGAAAAGAGTAACATTATTTCTAGGGCATTTAGCTTTTCTTTATCATCTCAGACTGAGACATTAGTGTTAGCTAGCTTGCTACCCAGCTAGCGGGCTCTCGGTGTAATAGACTCAAAATGCTTTTTACGAGGCCGTGGGAAGGCAATGGGTGACGTCTCAGTGACTTTGTCCATATTTTTATACAGTCTATGGTTTGAACCCGGCGAGGAATTAATGCAATCAATTGAAAGTAAAATACAGTGCGGCTGCTATCAGGAGAAAAATATCACACGCAAGCTCACAATCAAAGTAAGTTCATTGAACGCTAAGGAGAGTATTGCAACCGTTTGATCTAACGTTAGTCTCTTTAAAGTTTCTCTAAATTGCAAGGCGATATTTCACCAAATGCACATTCCACACAAATCATTACACAATGGCAGGTTTTTATCAAGTTTTTTAAATTTATTTAAAGGTCCACTCATTCATTTCGGTTGCTCATCGAATAAAAATTATTTGGGGGATCATGGTTCTCATAGTTACTTTTGTTACTGTAATCAGCCACTGAAAAATACGACAAAACTATTTCCAAGGCGTGGTTTATTTGGCAAAATCTTAGCTATCTCTTCTTTTCGATATATTATTTGACAAATGAGCAGTTCACCAAGTAAAAACGACATGTGAGTGATTCGTTCATTTCCACGATGATGAGCTGTGCAAGGAGCAAGCTAATGTTACTAGCTAGCACCACGGAGGGATGGATAAAAAGGGGAAAGAGATTGGGAGAGATAAAATTGGTATAGGGATAAGGAGAGCTGGAAAAGAGAAACACCTGAGCCAACTAACTATTCCAAATGCTGATAACGCAAAACAACTATTCTCAAGGGCAAACAAAACGAGCGTTTGTTGTTTGGCTCAGACTCAAAGAGGTTTCTTAGTGGGACAGGATAGTTTTATTCGCCTCAAACTATGGGAGGAGTTATGTAATAAGATCAAGGTATGTATTGGTTGAGGTTTCACGTCTACGTCACCATGGACCCATTTTTGACTCCACCCTTTTTTTTCAGCATACAGGAATAAAGAGATACAGATAGTCTGAAATTTAACGAGATTGCAATTTAATTTATTCCTCACGCTTTATTGGTGCTCAATACATACCTTAATAGCCATAAATAACGTGGTTATAAGCATATTATTGATTTTCCTTGTCCGTCACTTTAAGTATAGGCCTACTTACAGTATTTTCTGAAACTATACTTTAAAGGCCCGTCCACACCAAGAACGATAACTATAATGATAACTGTAAATATACTGTTTTAAAAATCGTTCGAACTCAAGTCCACACCTCAACCATAACGACAACCACAGTGACGAACAATATCGTTGGGATCACTTTCAGAGTGATTTGATGAACGATAGAAACACTGACAGCCAATCAAAATCCATCAGAATTTACAAGCTGCCAACACAGCTGGAGCACGCAGCGCGTGCTTGATGCCACTGTTTACATCAGTGTGGATGCTCACATAGTTGTCGTTGTAGTTATCGTTCTTGGTGTGGACGGGCCTTAAGTCAGGGGTGCACAACTGGTCCTGGAGGCTGGCTCTGCATCCGGGTTTTTGTTCCAACCAGTTACCTTAGTTTTAGTTTTCTGACAGCTCTCTCAACTACGATGGTTCACTCCTGTACTTGAGCACAGTAAAATCTTTAGGACACACTTGCAGTCTGCGGCTGTAGCTGGTGCCTATGCAAATGTCATATCAAGATACGACTGAGCTAATAATATAATTAAGAGCAGAAGTTGGCACAAAAAGCTGAAACGGATCGGCCCTTGCTGTTCACCCCTGCTTAAAGTACATCATGTATGAATTTAGTGAATTTAGTTGATATCCTAAATAGGTTTATTTTAAGTATTTTAAACCATGATCTAAGTTCACTTCTGGAAAGTAAAGTGAAAGCACACTTACACTACCTGGGATTTTGTTCAGAAAACATGTACTTTTGTATAAGAGAAAGCAAACCCTTATCTCAGGGTCAGAGACCCTGCCACACTGAGATGTTTGACATTTGAAACTGTGGCCACCGAGAAGGGTTGCAGCTCGTCCGGTTGTCAGTTGGACATTTAGTGTATTCAAAACATTCATATTTCAAACAAGAGTTAGACGAGTGGTCGTTGATATTCTAAGGTAGGCCTACATAGGATACCCTTTGTAGACCCACATGTAAAGCAATTCCAACCATAAGAAGTATTGACAAATTACTGGGAATATATTCTCGTTTGTGAAATAGGGGGAAGGCTGCAACTTCCACATTCAAGAACTCTCACCTGATATGTGTGTGACTCTTTAACTCCATAGCCTACTGCACTTTTTATTTCTAAATTTGCACCTGCTTTTGGATGGCAGCTTTCAGTATCATTAGTCCAGCTTGAATCAAAAATGTATTTTTCTGCATCGTCATAAAGTATTTGGATTTAAGGTTTTGATGGATGGCGTGCTAATTCAATCTGCTGGACTAGCAGTGAAGCCAATTATTGTAATTAGTTAATACAAATCTATTCATTACATGCATATCTCTGCTGCTAACAGTGGATATGTCCACAGAGCAGACTGGATTTTTACAGCAACCCAAATCTGTTTTTGAACTCCTCCCTTGGAGATGCTAATAGCTCAAGCATAAATTGTACATTGTGAGAATGGTCATCAGTACTAGTTCTCTCTAGATCTAACACCCTATAACTTGGCTTGCATGCTGAACACTACTTTCAAGTATTTTTTCTCTCAGCAGAAATGTACAGTACATTATTCAAATATTATTTGTTAAGATGGGTTGTGTGCTTTGCAGTTATAAATGCTTTGCTACTGAACTGACAATAATGCCAAAACACAATGAAAGTGACAATATTTTAGTCATATATACATTGTACTAAATTGGTATTGTATAAAAACATTCTTTGATTTCTAAAGTTTTTTTTACTTATTATTCACAATCAATGTACAGAGAATACTTGTTTACACTTGTTATCCCATCTTCCAAAGCAGCCAATTCCAGTCATTAGTAAACCGTAGTGTGGCCTGCGTTGTCTCATTGAACCTTTTCAGCTGAAAATGTTGCATTTTGATTGATATTATTACCCATATATTGTCATAGAAATACCAAGAAAAACTACTTTTTGTACAAATACATATAGTTCCCTCCACTACTATTGGCACCCCTGGTAAAGATGAGTAAAAAGGGTTGTAAAAAATGTACCGTTTGGTGAATTAGCTTAATCTCACACTGAAAAAATGAGAAAAATCCAACCTTTAATTGAAGTAAATTTATTATGATGAGAAAAAAAAATCCCTCATCAAGAAATAATTATTTTTAACAAAACCACATGTGCCACAATTATTGGCACCCGTGCATTTATATATAGAATAAAGTAATCATTTTTAATATTTGGTCACATATCCATTGAATGCCATGACTTCCTGATGTCTGTGACCCAACAAAATCAAAAGACTCTTGATATCTTATTTTCTGGTACTCTTACAAGTGATACTATAATGTCTCTGCATTTGAATGGATCTCTATGGGAATTGGGGGGTGGGACTAGATTTAGCTGTAAATTATACTGGAACAGTATGGAACACATGGTTGGCTAAATTACTTTAAGTCATCAAGGGTCTGACGTATCAAACAAGCCTTAAACCATCACTCTGCTGCCAGAAAGACGGATGGATAACTTGAAGGGTTTGTTCTTCTGACTTATTTTTCCATAGAGTTCAATAGGAAAATTTGTCAGGAGAAACAACCCTTAAAGTGATCCATCTACTGCATATCTGGCAGCAGAGTGATGGCTTGTTTGATACCTCATACCCTTGATGACTTACAGCCGTTTTTACCAACCATGTATTCCATCCTGTTCCAGCATAATTTACAGCTAAATCTAGTCCTACCCCCCAATTCCCATAGAGATCCATTCAAATGCAGAGATGTTACAGTATCGCTTGTAAGAGTACCAGAAAATAAGATATCAAGAGTCTTTTGATGTTGTTGGGTCACAGACATCAGGAAGTCATGGCATGCAAAGGATATGCGACCAAATATTAAAAATGATTACTTTATTCTATATATAAATGCAGGGGTGCCAATAATTGTGGTACACATGGTTTTGGTTCTTGATGAGGGACTCTTTTTTCTCATAATAAATTTATTTCAATGAAAGGTTGGATTTTTTTACGTTTTTTTACTCATCTTTACCAGGGGTGCCAATAATAGTGGAGGGCACTGTATCACCTTTAAATCAATTGATCAATGTCTGGTAGAAATTTTGCTTTTCTACATGGTGGGATGGATAATTCTTATGTAATTTCTATATTGTTACAGTATCCAGTGTGATACATTATTTTGTTTATTGTATTTGTGATTTTTTCAGGTACTGAAATGGACATAACCACAGTAAGACATTTGTGAAGAGAAATCATATTTACTGCTCCTGACCTCAGTAGGAATAAATTCAGGCTCCAAAGAATGTAAGATGGCTGATCAGATGCAAGCAGAGCTCAGCCTTGGACTTGAGGATAATTCAAGGGGTTTTAATGATGAGGGCTTTTCCCTGGGAAGAAAGAAAAAAGCTTGCAGTAGGGATGATAGGTCCATTAACCCTCTGTCCAAGAACATGACATTTATCAATGCTGAGGGATTGTCAGGACACTACCCTCTATCCACTGACTGGTCTTTATCCAACAATGCCAGTGAGCCTAATTTCCCAAATTCTGATGACTCATCTGAATGGACACTAGCTGAAAACATTAGTAGAATGGCCTCTGAACATGAGAGGGGCACATGTTATGACCATGTTCAGAGCAAATCAGCCATCCCTTTTAGTGCTGGCCTCATCAAAGACAGCTTGAGAACTCAACAAGATGGGGTCCACAGCAGCCACCAGAAACCTACCTCAGATGAACATTCAATGATGGGGACCGGAAATGTTGGACCAAAAATGGAAGCGGTAAAGTTGAAAACTTTGAAAGAACAGACAACCCCAATTGTGTTTCCTGCTATGAGGAAACAAGGTATCCAGGGAGACACTGTAAACCGTCCTTACAAGTGCATGCACTGCAGCTGGGCTTTCAAAAAGTTAAGCAACCTGCTGAGCCACATTGATACGCACAGAGGTCAGAAGCCCCACGTGTGCGAGCTATGTGGGAAGGCCTACTCCCACCAAGGCACTCTGCAGCAGCACAAACGCCTGCACACCGGGGAGAGGCCCTACCTCTGCCCCTTCTGCGACAGGACCTACATCTGGTCGTCGGATTACCGCAAGCACATCCGCACACACACGGGCGAGAAGCCGTACATCTGCGAGTCTTGTGGGAAGGACTTTGTGCGCTCATCCGACCTGCGCAAGCACGAGCGCAACATACACACCAACAACAAGCCCTACCCCTGTCCGCAGTGCGGACAGACCTTCAACAAGCCTCTGTCCCTGCTCCGCCACCAGCGCACCCACCTGGGGGAGAAGCCCTTCAGCTGCCCGGACTGCGGGAAGGCCTTTGCGGTGGCCAGCCGCATGGTGGAGCACCAGAAGGTCCACCAGGGGGTGCGGCCATACATCTGCACCGTCTGCCTCAAGGCCTTCACAAAGTCCTCCAACCTTCTGGAGCACCAGACGCTGCACAGCGGCCTGCGGCCGCACAAGTGCTCAGAGTGCGGCATGGCCTTCGCCATGGCGTCCCGCCTGGCGCGGCACCAGCGTGTCCACACCGGGAAGCAGCCGTTCGGCTGTTCCGAATGCGGCAGGGCATTCAGCCGCTCCAGTACCCTCAAGCGCCACCAGGAGCTGTGCTGTGGTCAGGGCTCATTGCTGCTTCGCTCTGCCGAACCGCAGGAGCCTCGGGTATCATCAGCTTCTCATGCATTCAGTAGCTGGCCAGGATCAGCTGGCATGAGCCAAACAAAACCACTTCTGGCAAAGAACAGAGAATCTTCAAATCCATTCTCCTGCTGCACGGAGCAACCCTAGCAAATCTCAGTGTTAAAACCAATCCAAGACGATCCATCCTCAGGTGCATCTTTTAAGAAAGACCACAGTTTAAGTAATTAATCATATTTAAAAGTCCGTCATTATTTTCAATTGAACAGAGGTATTTATTACTCATATGTTTAAAATGAAGAAGCCTACTGTGCATACACATAACAGAATACACATAGATATCTTGTGCTGTAAGTCACTTGACTTAACTTGACTCTTGCCCATGGGCATACAGTATATTTACAGTACAACTGAAACTAAAGAAGTCTTGTGTGAATACCACCTATAGGTGAAAGATTTCACCAGGGTTTTTTTAAGTTGTCATTCTGCTTCATCATTAAGCGATTGTAGTGCAGGGCTGCTGGGTGGCTCTTCCTGTTAAGGCGCTGTTCTAGTGCATAGATGGGCCCAACGGTCCATGATCGACTGCCAGTTCCGACCCACAGCAGCATTTCATTGGTGGTAGCGTCGCCCAGTGTTAGAGAGGGTTCAGTCAACCTGGGCTCCATTCGAATCCAATTTAACACACTCCCTTCCCTTGCTCACTTCCCTCGAGGGAGCTATCTTGTGATGCAATTTGCTACGTGCAGCAAGCAAACTTAGAAGGTGCTCTGCAGGGGAGGATTGACAAGAAACAAACAAAAACGAAACCGAACCGCCCTTGCAACATTTCGGAAGTGCAACACCATAGAGTTGAAATGTGACCGCCACACTTTTTGTGTTGACTGCCCACTTTTTTCATGTGGAGCATTGCATTGTGGGATTCCCTTCTTGCTGGAAGCTTGCATTTTATACCCTTGGTGGAAGGGAGGATAAACGAGGGAGGGAGGGAATATAATTACTCCCTCCCCTTTCTTAAATTGGATCCGAATCACTCTTGGTGTGGCTGCCATATTTCATCCTAGCATTTTGGAGATTCCCCCCTTGAAGCAACAAACGCAGCCTAGGATCCCCTTGATTATGGTCGATTATGCGCCTGCGGTTAGCTTGCTAAAGCTGCGCATGAAGTGTATTCCTCCATCTCATGTCTGTGCTAGCTTGGCTGCGTGGGGTGAATAGAAGCAACTGCTGACATCACGTGCTTCGGAGGAGACCGCATGCTTGTCTAAAATCTCCGGTATCACCTGTGACAATTGCAGCATAAGAGCATTGGGCATTCCAAATTGGGGAGAAAATTAAGGAAAAATCATTTTAAAATATATAATAAAAAGAGATTATAATAGAGTTTAAATGTAGCATAGTCTGTTAGTACTGTAAGATCCTTCAGACTCAAACTGAACAAGAAAAAGGCAAGTATTTGTTACAGTAAAATAATTTATATATTAGGTAATAGTCTATGGCAGAAAGGATTCTCTCTTACACTTAAAAATGTACTTAAAATATGTATTAAAAAGTACTAAAAAAGATGTAGAATACATAATGAAGTTATTTTGTAAATAGATTTTTCAGTTTCAAAAGAAACAGACACACATGCACTGAGAGCAGGCCGAATAATATGGAGAGGGCTGTCTTGGAGGGAGCTTGGTTTCTTGCTTCATTGCCAAGACTTGTAACCTGAACCCCAGTACTATGCAAGTGTCAGCTGTTGGTGCATCGTAATATTTTAATTTAGTGGTTAGTTTAGTATTAGGTTTGTTGTGCTACAACCCTATGGTATGGAAGAAATGTCTATCCCTTACAAGCTTCAATTACAACACATATATTTGCACATTAATCAAATATTCATAAGTATCAGAAAACATGTTGAGTTATTGCAACCCTACCAGGGTACTCAATGAAATGCAAAGGAAATACTAAATAGGTCAACAAAACTTTAGAAGAAAATTAACCTAATTTGTTGTTCATTTATGAAACAAATACAGTTACATTACTTAGAAGTTTTTTTATTTTTAATTGACACAAGTAAGCCTCCACCTCCACTTGTGGTCTTTTGTCTGTTGTAACTTCTACTTAACCTCAGACAAATGCATGTCAGTCATAATAAAAAAAGCAAAAAATGTACTTGTTGCCTTCGATACTGGTGTCTTTGATACCTTTCTTGTAAAATGTACAATGCTTTAACTGTACTTGGGTAAAATGTAAACAAATTATTTTCAGTTTATATTTTGGGATGATTAACTATCTCAAGGGTTACCCTGAATGTAAACTAGCAGAACAGCAAATAAAAAGCCACTGACATTGCCCATCCAAAAAAAGATTTTCAGAAGATATACAGTTGTGTTCAAAAAAATAGCAGTAAAACATCAGTAACCTGATGAACCACTAGTAGTTTGAACAATTAGTAGTAGTGATATTTCTGCATGGCAAATAATTTACTTGTAGATGTAGTAGTGTAATAGAAAAACAACAGACCCAACTGTCATGACATGCACGCTGCTTGTTCTGAGTAATTGACTCATTCATTGAAAGGGGCGTGTTCAAAATAATAGCAGTGTGGAGTTTAATTAGAGAACTCATTCATGCTGTGAAAAAACAGATGTCATTAATTGTCCTTTATTAAGGAAGAAGGGAAGCAAATGTTTCACACATTGTTATAAAATATATTTCCTTCTGAATTGCTAAGTAAAATGGGCCGTTCCGAACATTGTTCGGAGGAACAACTTAATTTGATTAAAAAGTTGATTGGAGAGGGGAAAACGTATAAAGAAGTGCAGCAAATTATAGGATTCTCAGCTAAAATGATATCAAATGCTTTTAAAATGGCAACAAAAACCCGAAACACGCGGAAGAAAACGAGAAACTACTGTTAAAACGGATCGAAAAATAGTCAGAATGGCAAAGATTCAGCCAATCATCACCTCCAGAAAGATCAAAGATGATCTAAAATTACCTGTAAGTGCTGTTACAGTCAGAAGACGTTTCATCGAAGCTAAGCTATCAGCAAGAAGCCCCCGTAAAGCACCATTGTTGAAAAAACGGCATGTGCAGAATCGGTTAAAATTAGCCAAGGAACACAACGATTGGCCCAAAGAGAAATGGCGTAACATTCTGTGGACTGATGAGTGTAAAATTGTTCTTTTCGGGTATAGTGGTCGTCGACAGTACGTCAGACGACCCCCGGGTACTGAATTCAAGCCACAGTACACTGTAAAGACTGAAGCATGGTGGCGCAAAAATCATGGTATGGGGATGTTTTTCATACTACGGTGTTGGGCCTATTTATCGTATACCAGGGATCATGGATCAATTTGAATACATCAAAATACTTGAAGAGATTATTTTGCCGTGGAAATGCCCCTGAAATGGGTGTTTCAACAAGACAACGACCCCAAACACACGAGTAAGCGAGCAACATCTTGGTTCCAGACAAAAAGGATTGAGGTAATGGAGTGGCCAGCTCAATCCCCCAACCTCAACCCCATTGAAAACTTGTGGGGTGACATTAAAAATGCAGTTTCTGAAGCAAAACCCAAAAATTCACAGGAACTGTGGAATATAGTTAGTTCATCCTGGGCTTAAACACCTGTTTCTAGGTGCCAGAAGTTGGTTGACTCGATGCAACGCAGATGCGCAGCAGTTATTAAAAACAATGGTTATGCAACTAAATATTAGTTCAGTAATTTAAAGTGAAGTTAAATCTTGAAAAATGTCTTCAGTTTATACAGTAAGTGTTTGAGTTTGAAGAGAAAAATGTCGACACTGCTATTTTTTTTAACAGATTGATGTTCCTTTTCTTTGCTTCCTGTAAACACCGCAGACTTGATAAAATTTGTTAATGCTTTGATTTGGAATTGAATGTTTAATGTTTCCACTACATTTGAAATATGGGATTAAAAGCTATTAAAAAATATTTGCAGTTTATTCACTTTTTTTAAGGCACTGCTATTTATTTGAACACAACTGTAAACTGCTGTTTTTGTATTGACTGTGTAGATGTGTTGTTTTCACTTTAATTACAGCATTGTTTCAGCATATTACGATGTATTGTTATTAAAAAAAAAATGTTTATGAATCTTTGCTGTACTTAATGAAAAAGGTAGGGGGAACACATGTCCCGGGTTAGTAAAATAGGATTAAGACAGACTGTGATGAATTTGTGTCCTAGTGATAAACTGGAAGGAAGTAGTTCCCTGTAAATATGTGTGCAGCATGGATAAAAATAGTTCCAGTTTGGAACCAGTAACAGGATATAAGAACATAGGGATATATATGAAGGGAACAGGGCATTCAGCCCATGGAGGCTCATCATTTCCCTACTGGCTAAAACATCTAGCTCTGCATCAGGCAAAAACTTGGCCATAATTCACTTGGTAATATTTAAATTTATTTTGTCCAATAGTTTGTCATGAACACCAGTAAAATATTTATACTATTTATAAATTCAGAATTTAGGGTAAGTGCATAATTAAGCACATTTCCATTTTTGGTTTTAAATAAAGGAAAACAAATCTATTATTTTGTGCTGTTTAATGTCTTGACCAATTCATCAACTTGTTATATCTATGCCAGCTTTTATTCTAAACTGATCAGATTTAACATTATTGATTCATATGAACCTCACATCATGCCATTGAATTTTCTTTCCAGGAGAGTACATTGATCATTGACCTTAAAAAACATTTTGATCTCATCTGACCACACCACCCGGTTCCAAAACCAGGTGTTATGCGCAGGTGAGACCAAAAATTGAGCTCATTGTGCCACGCACACCAGCAGTGGGTTTGGCATGGTAAGGATACTTTTGTTGAAAAATTATTTCATACATATAGTGAAATGTGGTCGTGGATCTCCACATATGGTGGAAATGTGGTTGTTTTGCATCTACTGCCTTATGACATTTTTATCAGTGCACCAATGTTAGGTTTGTTTGTCTGCAACCAAATACAACATAACCAAACCAAAGTGAGGGAACAACAAGAATGTTCCAACATTGGCTCCAGTCAATGTCCGGCCATCAGCCACCAGGTCATCCGAGCTGACCCATATTTCAGTTTGCTCTTTGGCAAAAGGGACCAACAGTGTTAAGTGTCCATGGATTAGCTACTGTTCACTCTAGCAGAAACAGTCATTGGGGAAATTAATTAACTGAATAAACTGAGCCTGACCAACAACACCATAAATGATCATCACCCATTATATCCACAAGTATGGACAGCTGGACAAACCAGGTCATGCATACAGGGTGAGCTGGTTAGCTATTGTGCTGGAGGACTGCATTCCTGTGCAGTTGGTGCAGGCAGATGGCAGGCAACCAGTCAATAAAATGCTGCTATTGCTATTACCAATTCTACACAGAGGACCATGGCCAGCACTACCACAGATTCAGTTCACACAGTAATTTATCTGTAGATATCACAAGTGCCCAATACAGTATAATACAAAATATAGTATCAACACAAAAATCTTTTGGAATATTCAGGGTCAAAGATACGTTGATGTCCATTTTTATATACCATAAATAAAAAGGAAAAACAGACGGCGAGATTCCAAAACTATTTAGTAAATACATTTTTTATTCAAATATGTCACGTATAAAGGAATGGGCTAATACAAAATGAAAATGTCCATTTAGAGTAAAATAAAATTGATTTCTGAAATACATAATGCTTCAGTCTTGGAAAACTGAAAATGAAAAACGTATTTATGATTGCAAATGTAGTTTCTTCATCAGTCACCAGTACAAACTGGAAAATATGAGTCTGATGAGTGTGCTTATTTTTATGCATGTTTCTAAGCAGCATTCATCGAATAAGGAAAATACTGTTTAAAGTTCATATTGAGCATCACCCAATATGTGCACAATTAATTTATACATCATGATATCCATATAAACTACACGGTCTCATTAACAACAATATATTTTACATACTGTACTTCAACCCTTAACATACATTTTAAATACCATAGAAATTATTTAGTGATGTACATTTCAATGCTGACTTTTCCACATGGTACGTTCTAGCTTGAAGTGGCTGCTTCCAGCTAGGAATAGGATTGGATTTTTTCGGATTCAACTTAGTGAATCAGCATAGTGTAACAGGACCTTGTTAGTGTGCATAAATAAAATGTTGTCTGAACATGCACACACCCTACCACAATGCAATACAGATTTTCGAACACAGCTGTTATCTGACAGAAACAATGAATTACACAAGGCCTCTGCTTCTATATACTTTCTATATCCTTAATTTTTTAATGTGTGCGACCTGGTGTGAATGGACAAAGTGTTAAACCAGATTGTGAGAGGAAAAGGAACTTCCAGGCTACAGTCTGTCATTCCACAACAAGCCGTTAACACATATACATTTCTTTAAGGCATAACCTTTTCTTTGGCTTGGCGCACACAAAACGTAAAACCTGGAGGTTTTTTATGGCATGCCATGTCACCCCACTCGGAGCATGATTTCCTACAGTAAGTTCCTGAGTGACCTCAGCTGTTCAGCTTCTTCAATGAATCAAACGTGATGGATAACATGACCTTAAAACCCCACTGATGGGCCCAGCGTGTCCCATGTATTTTTGTAACTACACTGCGCTGATGAGGGAATACTGGGGGCTTGAGGGGTCATCCAGAAAAAGAAATGCGGGGCATTGGCCTAGCAATGGTGTCCCGAAGGGTGCCGTCAGCTTCGACTGAATATCAAAAATTCATCAGATTCCCTCCTGTTGTCCGGGTTCTCTGAGTATTATCACAACACACAACAGGAAAGGGCCTATAAATGAATATGCAGAAGAAAGCAAGGCTGATCAAATACTCAAGTGATTCTGAGCTTTATGCTCTCGTTCACTGAAGCTTGTCTCTGATGTGTCCACATTGATCAGGTCCTTACCTAACAGAGGGTCATGGAGGTGGACCCGGGGGATGGAACTTGACCCTCCATTGAAGACTGTTGCCTCCCTGTACAAACCAGGTCACAACACAAGCAGGTAAGCACTGACACATCTTGGCTGTACATAATGCAGTATCATTTAGAATGACCCCATGTGGAAACATTAATGCGTACACAATATACAGTACATCAGTAGCATTAGTAGTATTCCATTAGTGCGAAAGCAACCATACGATTGTGAAAACACAGCAACAATGGGAAACAATGAAAATGTGCAATAGAAATTACTATAGTAATGATGAAACTGTTCAAAACAGATCTGTCTGTTGGTGATAATGCAGTATGTGTTAAAATACTTAATAAAAAATTATTAAGCGAAGACATTAAATGAATACTAATTTTGTCTGGGATTTGGGGTTATTGATACACCATCAATTGGTTGTTGCTCCATGGTAACGCTGGGACAATACAGCCGGCACGTACTCACCTGCCTTCTTGGAGAACGGGTTAATCCCTGTGGATGTATGTGGAGTAGGAAACTTAGCTGGAATGACGGTTGGTGGGGGAGGGGTGGAGAAGAGAGGAGGTGCTGCAGTATCCTGAAGAAGCAAGGCAAATATTACATTACATTACAGGCATTTAGCAGATGCTCTTATCCAGAGCAACTTACACAGCTTTTTTCCAGATTTACTATCTATTTACACAGCTCAGGTTCCTCACTGTTTAAGACAGTATTATTTTCCAGGGCATTTTGTGTGACCAACACCTGCAATATATAGAGGGGGAGATTGCGATGCACAAGGGCACCTGTGGTTTTCTCCAATCAAGTTACACAAAAATACTTTCCGTGACAACTAATTGTTTTCCAGAAAATTCAGGCAATTTTTTCATTTTCCATGACTGGCTGGATATGCACTGAAGCAGTTCAGGTTAAATACCTTGCACAAGGGCCTAACCATTGTACCGCACTGCCACCCCAATATCAGATATTAATATCAGAATTGAAGGGCTTCAGATATCAGAGAAGCCCCTCAATGCTACCGAACAGCACATGCTGAACTTAACACATTCCATTAGAGCATATCCCTAGTTATCCTGGAAGAACAAGTATATCCAACAATATATCATAATCCAGGAGTATACAGGAAAAATTATGAAAATTATAGGTTATTTTGTGATTAATCAAATAATAGCTTTTATCTGGTGTGATATAGCACTGGGGGTGGCCAGTGATCACGTGGTGAACAGACAGAGTCAACTCAAAAAGCTATTTCGCATGCTGCCCTTTATTTGTGCAAAAGAACCAAAAAACAACAACGAATCCTCTCTAAAACAAGAAAAGGCCAATCTGGCAACCAAAAAGCTCCACAAAAAAGGAGCTTTGTACACAAAGGTGTTGTGTGCGGTCATTCTGACCCCAGGCTCTGTAGCTGTATAAAACATAAAAAAATATACAACCTGTTTTTATTTTTTATCTCACAAACTTATCTCACCTCCAGTTCAAAAATGAGAAGGTTCACAGATTTTTGTATATTTAGGGATAAAAGGCTAGTCAATTGGGAATGGGAGACATTAAGAAGGCGACACACAAAGTGTCCAAATTTTTCTATAATAATAATTTTGTTTCAATTTAAACTGTTGGGGGTCAATTTGACCCCAAACATAAAAGGCGTCATAAAATTTCAACATAATAAGAGGGTTAAATGTGACTCCGTTTACTACCCTTTAACCATTGGTTATAGTTAAAAGTTCTGAATACTTACTTTAATACTGATCTATTATTTTCGCGGTAGATACATTGGACAAAGAGAATAAATTGCAAGTGTGTTTTAGTTTGATACAATGGAAAATGCTCCACATGCAGGCAAATTGTCGCTTGGATTCTCATTACAAAATGTGACATTAGAAAAACTATCATAGTTTTATCATATATCACTATCATAGTAAAATATATCACTATCATAGTAAAAATCCTATAAAAATCACATATGCCATATTAGGGGTGTGCAGCGATGCCACTATCTGTATCTGTATCTGTTTTCGGATTTAAAAAAACAGAAGTGGGTGGGGCTTCGACCGGAAGGGGTGTTACATATAGGAAATGTCATATTTTCTAGTCTAAAATTAATTTCTATTGCAATTTATGAGAATTCACCCCCCTCCCTGTCTTCAAAACCTTTTATAAGAACTATATTCTGGACTTTATACTTATTCATCTAATAATTTATCCCCCTAAATGGGGGACACTGAACAATAATTTTGGATAAGTACTGGAAAAAATCTGAGGTACAATATATAATCAACTCAGAATGAAAAGGCAGTTTTATAAAAACATGAAACCATTCCATTATACATTGGGGAGTGGGACTAGATTTAGCAGTAAATTATGCTGGAACCGTATGGATACATGATTGGTAAAATGGCTGTAAGTCATCAAGGGTCTGAGGTATCAAACAAGCCTCAAACCATCACTCTGCTGCCAGTTATGCAGTAGATATGGATGGATCACTTTAAGGGTTGTTTCTCCTGACACATTTTCCTATTGAACTCTATGGAAAAATAAGTCAGGAGAATAAACCCTTCAAGTTATGCATCCATATCTACTGTATTTCTGGCAGCAGAGTGATGATACTGGACAAATCTCTGTGTGTAAAGGGCAAGGCCAAAAACCAATATTGAATGTCTGTGACCTTCAATCCGTCAGACGGCACTGCATTAAAAACTGACATGCTTCAGTAATGAATATAACCACATGGGCTCAGGAATACTTCGGAAAACCGTTATCAGTAAACACAGTTCGTCGCTGCATCTACAAATGCAAGTTAAGACTCTACTACGCAAAGCGTAAGCCATATATCAACAACATCCAGAAACACCACGACTTCTCTGGGCTCGAGCTCATCTGAGATGGACTGACGCAAAGTGGAAACGTGTGCTGTGGTCTGACGAGTCCACATTTCAAATTGTTTTTGGAAATAATGTACGTCATGTTCTCCGGGCCAAAGAGGAAAAGGACCATCCCGATTGTTAGCAATGCAAGGTTCAAAAGCCAGCATCTGTCATGGTATGGGGGTGTGTTACTGCCCATGGCATGGGTAACACATCTGTGAAGGCACCATTAACGCTGAAGGGTATATGCATTTTGGAGCAACATATGCTACCATCTAGACAACATCTTTTTCAAGGATATCCTTACTTATTTCGGCAAGACGATGCCAAGCTACATTCTGCACTTGTTACAACAGCGTCCCTTCGTAGTCAGAGAGTGCGGGTGCTAGACTGGCCTGCCTGCAGTCCAGACCTGTCTCCCATTGAAAACGTGCGGTGCATTATGAAGGGCAAAATACTACAAAGGAGACCCCGGACTGTTGAGCAGCTGAAGTCTTATATCAAGCAACTTTTTATAAAACTTTGCAAGTATGATCATATATGATTTTTACAGACCTTTTGCATATGTGATTATAAAGCGCAAGTGAATTTACCTTTACCGCAGGGGCACAATTGGCATCCTCACTGCCCTCCTTCTGGACGTCATTTTGCTTTGATTTGAACCAACCGCTAAACCATCCTGATTTGGTGCTCTGGAAAACAAAGAGAAAGTCACACTTTCCAACTGTGAGCCAGAGATTATGGATTCTGCCATTTTATAGAATTATGCAGGAAGTGTACATGAATAGAGGCTGAGAAGTAGACCTCACTGAGGACATGGCACACCTTCTCAGGCTGGAAATTGTGCTCCTCAGCCTTCCTTTCCTGTGTGGCTGTCAGCTGGCTGGCCCCTCCCTCTTCCCCTGTGCTTGGCTCCGCCTCACTCTTCTGCACATCCATCTCCACAGGACACAAACAGGGTGTTCACTCATATGGATTCAAAGACAGCTTTTTACTTTGTCTCAGTGCAGAAACTTCATTCCAGCACAAGAAAAAATCACATATCAGACCCAACCTGTTGGTATACAATGTACATTTGACTTTGATTTATTTTTTCCATACATGATTAGCCTTGAGCATTATCAGCATTAGAAATTAGGCCAATGGTAAAATTGTTCAAAGAGTTCCTGTCACTTACCCCTGCAGTGTAAGACTGAAAGTCCTCCCCTGTGTAGACGTAAAAAAGTATGAACAAATGTATTGAAACAAAATTCCACTAATCAGAGTCACACTAGAATGGCACTTAGAGAGATGCAGACACCCGCATGAGTGGGAAAAGCACTGAACTCTATGATATCGAACTGCATAACCACTTGCCTCTTTTGGCAAAGTTGCAGCAAACAATATGCCGTCCAGTGCACCGCATCTCTCAATTTTCCCTTAGGTCAGGGGTCCTCAATCTTATCCAGTAAGGGCTAGTGTGGGTGCAGACTTTCATTCCAACGAAGCAGTAACACACCTGATTCTACTAATCAAGGTCCTAAGCAAAGACTCTAGTGGCTGATTCATAGAATCAGATGTGTAACTGCTTGTTTGGAACAAAAGCCTGTACCCACACCAGCCCTTTCTGAATAAGATTGAGGACCCCTGCCTTAGGCAATAATGGAGAAACTGCTGTATTTTCCCACCAAACTAAGGGGTTTACAGTCATATTTTAAACCCAGTTATACCCACAATACATTGACTAAGGGCTCTATCTTGATGATCTTAGAGCATGGTCTAAAATGCATGGTACAAGTGCATTTCGGGTGTGTCCAACTCCACTTTTGCTAGTTAGAGGGCACATCTTTTGATCGTTAAGTAAGGCTCAAATTGGCTGAACTTAGCCTCTTCATTAATTATAGGTGTGTCCTGGGCGTAACATGCAATAAACCAATCAGTGTCATCTCCCTTTCCCTTTAAAAGCCATCTGCGTTTGCACCGGATTGCTAATATAATGCCGGATTTAATACAAACCCCAATTCCCAAGTTTTACATACTGTCCCAAGTGGGGACAGTATGTAAAATGCACATAAAAGCAGAAAGCAGTTATTTGTCAATTCTCTTTTACATATATTTAATTGAAAACAGTACAAAGAAAATATATTTAATGTTTTACCTTATCAACTTTATTTATTTTTGTAACTATATGCCGATTCCAAATTTGATGCATGCAACACGCTCCAAACAAGTTGGGACAGGGGCAAAAAAAAAAACACCTGTTTGGAACATTCCACAGGTAAACAGGTGATCCTATCATGACTCGGTATAAAAGGATATCAAAAGACTTTTGATATCTTATTTTCAGGTACTCTTACAAGCAATACTATAACCTCTCTGCATTTGAATGGATCGCTATGGGAATTTGGGGGTGGGACTAGATTAAACTGTAAATTACACAGGAATAGTGTGGAACCCATGGTTGGCTAAATGCCTGTAAGTCATCAAGGGTTTGAGGTATCAAACAGGCCTTGAACCATAACTCTGCTGCCAGATATGAAGTAGATATGGATGGATCACTTTAGAATAGAATAGAATAACTTTTATTTTTCCTTTCGGGAACTTCAGTTGTAGCCACCAGCAACAACAAAAAAGACATAGACAGTGGGGCAGACCCACAACACACAAACAAACACACCAAATAAAGACATACAATATCAAATTAAGTGAATTAAATTTGAATACAGCCATGTATAAAAATAGCCCCCGTTGTCCCAAGATGTCCAGTGTCATTTAGCAGTCCAACACACAAACTCCGCCTCTTCCTCCATACACGCAGTGTTGCGGTCTCTGTACTGTTGAAACGGATCCACCGAACTTTGCATTATCTTCTCCTTCTCCATTCCCTGGTTGCCATTTGAAGATTTCCTGCACTCCCGGATCAATCCCGACATCTTCAACTCCGGTGAAGAGCGATGGTAAACTTTGCTACTGCAGATCCAACGGACATTCCCGAGCATATGTTGCGAATGCATCTCCATGGTGATGACCACAAACAAAATTATCCCGGCGAGACAATTCATCAAAAAAAGCGGCAGGAATAATCTCCAGCCCACCTCCCCGTCCCATAACAGACACACAGCGCATAAAAAAAAAAACTAAAGACAAAAGCCAGACACAACAAAATACATTCAAATTAACAAACACAAACATGAGAGACAGCTGGACTACATGTCGCCATTACAGCGCCACGTGACGATACTTTAAGGGTTGTTTCTCCTGACTCATTTTCCTATTGAACTCCATGGAAAAATAAGTCAGGAGAAACAACCCTTCAAGTGATCCATCCATATCTACTGCATATCTGGCAGCAAAGTGATGGTTTGAGGCTCGTTTGATACCGCAGACCCTTGATGATTTACAGCAATTTGGCCAACCATGGGTTCCATTCCAATCCCGTGTAATTTACAGCTTAATCTAGTCCCACCACCCAATTCCCATAGAGATTAGTGTTGTCACGATACCAAAATTTTGACTTACCAGGTTTAGTATCATGATACTCGATACTGAAACGGTACTTGAAACTGAAACGATACTGATTCGATACTCGGTACCTCTACTGAAATGACCTTAACCCTATTTACTTTGGCCCTTCAGAGGCAATTTCCTCCTCGTTTCTACTAGTTTTATTTAAATGTCAATATCTAAAAAAATATTCCCTGCACATCCATGGTTTTAAGTTCGAACTGAAGAAGAAGCTGTATCATTCAGAAATTTGCTACAGAATACATTTATTTCAGAATAGTCACATACAGTACAGTGTTTCCCCTAGATTTTTTTTCAGGCCGGGTGGTAGGCCCCTCGAAACTACCAGTGTTGTTGCGCGTACACGGTGTCATCAAACGCGCATGCGGGGCCGAGGTAGTATCATCGCGCAGGTCGGGGGTACGGAGAGTAGTCGCACACATGGGGAGGGTGTTGGTAACAAAGTGGTGCATTTCTCCATTCTGAGCTAAAATAACATTTGCTCACAAAGGCGTATGGTAAATAAATATTAGTTATTTATAATATTAATAAACTTAAAACAGAACTTATATACAATAAACCCCCCTTAGCTTCACAAATGATATTCAGAACTATACAACTTAAACCCAGGACAAGGAGTTTGTTTCTACCGGTTTTTAAGGGCTGTTTCTGGATCAGCTATCTTTGCAGCACTGTAGAGCTGCTTTTGAGACTCCTCCATAGTGCTGATCCATAATCAGTCCTTAAAAACAGGCAGAATCAAACTCCTGCCTCTGCAGTATTAGCTTTTACTCTACACTAAAATGTAAGAGTTCTGGTCAGATAGCGAAACGGACGAAAGTGCGCCATTTTGCGTAGAAGCGGAAACTATAATTACACCCTCATAATATCAGCGCTGCCATTGAAAATGTAATTAGGCCTAACGGGAAACCGAAGCTGTTTTGGCAAGGGTTTTTCCAGATGCTATTTTGATCATTCCAGCATTCTGCGGTAAGGGCAATATTGCAGCTACATAAAAGAAAAATTAAAAAAAGATTATATAAAAAAAAAAGAATAATATAAAAAAATTTTTTAAAGTACCGAACGTCGGAAAATTCTAATACCGAACCGTTTTTTTTTTTAAGTATCGCAAAAAGTACCGAAGTTTCGGTGTACCGTGCAACACTAATAGAGATACATTCAAATTCAGAGATAGTATAGTATCGCTTGTAAGAGCACCTGAAAATAAGAAATCAAGGGCTGTATCTTGGAGATCTTAGAGCTTCATCTAAGTGCATGGCGTTAGGTGCATTTAGGGCATGTCCACGGCCAGTTTTGCTATTCTAACGGGGTGTTTTTTGGGCGCTAAGCATGGTGCAATGTGCAAATGGGCTGAACCTAGTCTCTTCATTAATTATAGGTGTGTCTTGGGCGTGACGTGCAATAAACCAATCAAAATGTCCCATTCCCTTTAAAAGCCTGATTTTCCACCTTGGCGGATTGCTTATGATGGCGAAACAGACATGCTCGTGCGTGTTTAGTGCGATCAAGGAATCGACTATATGGATCAATAGTAGCCTATGATCAATATTATTCTGACTTACCATTATGAGTTCCCGGTAATTCCTGACAGTGCTGTTTACAAAATATATGCGGTTAAATTTCATTAAAAGCACCTGCAACAGTTGAGAATAAGCAACCAATGGCTTCCGTCTCCCTTAGAAAACGCCAGATTAGCCTGCTTGTTTAACGAATTTCGTTTGATTATGCAATGAACTCATGTTCAAGCTTCATCCGAAGTTCATTAGGCTACCTGCATTCTAATTTTCTAATAACGTTATTTTGCCTTAATGATGACACTAAATACAATAAAGCTGTCAGGTTGGCAACCCATAGGTTCAGCATATTTTCCCTTGTTTTATAATGTCCAGCTTATGGAAATGTGACCAACCTGTTTTACTGGTAGCGTAACGCTTTAAAACGATCCACTTTCCCAGGAAGACCGTGAAAAGTGCGATTTACAGCAGGGGAAACAGACCTGCTCCTGTAAAGCGCACATGCAGATAATGGCATTAAAATTAATTGTAAATTAATTGTGTAACGTGCTGCAAATTTGTTTTTGTTTCGAATTAGACGCTTCTCTTTAAAATCTTGTGTTCCGTTATGGAATAACAGGTGAAATCAGTGGGGTTTTAATAAGCTGAGAGTATGGAAACCTTGTCACTGTCATTTAAAAAATCTGATCAAAAACATCTACGACGTAAAAAAAAAGCCAAGTTACTCATGCATAGCCTACATAGTGCTGTCCATAAGTTCTTAATTCCAACTTGCAAAAACTAGGCCTGCCTTTAAAAGTCTTGATATCAAAATGTGGCCAAGTTACAACTAACAATATTGCCTATCGTAGCTCACACTAAATAAACTAGCTCTATTCCAAAGCAATGCTATCCAAACTTTCCTAAATTATTTAATGCAACTTGGCCCTGTGTTTCTTCATCTTTGCATGTGAAGAGATTGTGCGTCATGGAACAACATATGATGTCAATGAATGTTTTTAACAGTTCATGAATAATTACACTCCAGAAAGGATATGGTTGTACTTTGTTGGCAAGTTTACTTTAGAAAATGTACAGGTTTTAAAATGTTAACTGCTGCTACAGCATTCTTTACAATTCACAAGCAGACATTTATATGAAGAAACATCATGTACTATAGAGAAAGGGGTGATGAATAAATAAATGCAGATAAAAATTAGTAATATTTTTACCTAGAAAATAGCGTACATAAAGCATTTTTACAAATGTATCCAGACATGTTTGTGGGTCAGATGGTGGCAAATAAGTAATAGTACCAATTTTCTTAACGTAATAGTATTTATGATATTTGCAAACAGAATTTTGTGAACACAAGGATATCTATGCTCTGTAGGACCACACAGGTCTTGATAGAAATCCAAATAAATAAATCAATAAATACATAATAATAATTATAATAATAATAATAATACATTTTATTCATTCTGTGCTTTTCATAGACCCAAAGCAGTGGATGCAGACAATTGTTCAAACATGCCCTATAGTGTAGTAATTTTTCTGTTTAATTTCTAAGTGCAACACATCTGAATCAGTGTATTTTCACTATAAATTATTCTCATTTTGCGGTTTGATGTGGAACATACAGTTTCATTGACCACATTCTCTTGAGATGGTAAGATGAAGAAACACAGGGCCAAGTTGCATTAAATAATTTAGGAAAGTTTGGATAGCATTGCTTTGGAATAGAGCTAGTTTATTTAGTGTGAGCTACGATAGGCAATATTGTTAGTTGTAACTTGGCCACATTTTGATAAAGACTTTTAAAGGCAGGCCTAGTTTTTGCAAGTTGGAATTAAGAACTTATGGACAGTAGGCTATGCGTGAGTAACTTTTTTTAGCTTTTTAAGCTTTTTTTACGTCGTAGACGTTTTTGATCTGATATCACTTATTTTTTATAGCTAACTAATGATGAACTAGAAAGGTCGCTCGGAGAGTGCATCCCTCCGCCCATGCTGCATGTTGATGCATGTACCGTAAAATCAGGTATACATTGATAAGCAGTTGGAATTAGTTTTGAAGATTTGTTGGGATTATTGAAGTGCTTTTACTACTGACTCTGCAGGGGAAGCTCATACCATGGGCAGACAGAGTATGTATGGGTAAATATTTTCCATGTCAAAATGAAATGAAAACTAGTTAAATATGACAGGACTGACAGCAGTAATCTTGCATGGTGTTTGATCCATTTGTCCTTCTTTGTAGGCTATCAGAGATCATTTAGTAGGCCTAGAGTATAATAAAATCTCAATAGAAGATACATTTTGACAATTAACTGGGAATCAGTTTGAATGGGTGCTACCAGCCTGATCACGTGACCTCACATTCTGTTTCACTCCCATATCAATCTGGTAGCACCCGTTCAAACTGATTCCCAGTTAATCACAACCGTTTAACTAATATGGGGCAGGGCTAATACGATGATTGTACCCACATGACTAACCCACGTTTCATTGCTCAGATTGGTTGTAGGTCTATCCAATTCCGTGCAGAATAATTTTGGTCTGCAATCGTTGATAAGGTCCCTTGGAAATCCAAAATGAATCGAGTTTCCAGTCAAACCCCATTAACTTTTTTCGAATTGGGCTTGGCGAAGCCAGGCTAATGTCATTATATCAAAATTTGTACATCTAATGTTCTTTTAACGATGTGAACAGAGTTCAATTGGCCATATTTAGCTAGCTAACTAACTAGCGTTTTTACCTTTCTTTTGTGTGCGCAGGTAGTTCCCTGCAGCACCAACAGACAGAAAAAAAATGGAGCCACATTGGCTACGTTAACCATGAGAGTTCTGATTCACTTTAACAATACATTTTCAAGTTATTTAATACTGGTTAGGCTAACGTTACCAAGCGTAACAAGCCTACAAGGTGTGTGGCTAGCTAGCCTAGAAGCTAACGCCGTTGTAATAACGTTACTATTTTGGTCACCTTCCTAAGCCAGTACACCCAAGTTCGCTACTTCTAGCTAGCGAGGTTGCCTGATTCACTTTAACAATACATTTTCAAGTTATTTAATACTGGTTAGGCTAACGTTACCAAGCGTAACAAGCCTACAAGGTGTGTGGCTAGCTAGCCTAGAAGCTAACGCTGTTGTAATAACGTTACTATTTTGGTCACCTTCCTAAGCCAGTACACCCAAGTTCGCTACTTCTAGCTAGCGAGGTTGCCTGACTAGCTAGCCTATTTAAGCTTATCAGTTAATTGATGATGGCTTGAATAGGCAGATAGAATACTAGTTAGATAGGTGAAAGAACTTCTATAGCCTATCCGTTAACCGGAACTCCGCTGGTCAATCACATCGGGGGGTATGTCAGAAAACGGGTTTACTGGAATCTCTGAGTTTGCTAAGATTGAATTGAATTAAACTCAGGGTTAGCAAACTCTAAATTTTCACTAAACCCGCTTTCTGGAATACTCCCCCGAATAGTCAGTTACATCAACTACCAAAATCAGGTAGGCTACCAATAACACAGAGAAAGGGACCACTTCACGTGAACAGAAACATGTAGCGTAATACTACGATTTTCAGAAATAATATGGTTATTATTACCTTATATTTTCCAAGTACCTCGAATGTCGAACGTAGAGCTGTTCCTGTTGTATCCAGCAGACTAGATGTAGTTTTTCTGAAAGAGCAAACTATTTATGCTCCGGGGTTTTAAACTTTAAAGTTTAAAGTTGAGGACTAGTTGAGGACTAGAAGAATGGGCAATGTAAGGCATATATTCTATTTACTAAACGAAAAGGCCAAAATTATTACACAAAAATAGAAAAACTATTTGTGGGCTTCAGTTGCTGCCCACGTTTCACTGCCTCACTGCCTGACACCATCTAGTGGTCAAAATCACTAAACATGGCGGTGCCCCCATTGCAAAACATTGTAAACGCGTATATATTTATATTTATTTCGGAAACCACTGATCAAATCCGCTCCAAAATGTAATGGGTTCGTCCTTGGCCCATACTACACATACATACTATACTACACACAAATTGGTCTGGTAGTTTTTACGTAATCCTGCCCACAAACAAACAAACAAACATACAAACAAACAAACAAACTCACCCACACCACCGAAAACATACCCTTCCACCCCGGGAATAATGCATGAAGATAAACACGGAGAGAGACATGCATTCCAAAGAAATGTATGCAGACATAACCATAACGCCCTCTATTGACAAGAATGAGAACAGTTATCCTATTACAGACAGCACACAATTACATTAAAAGAGTTTGTAGATGAGCAGTATTTAATGTGTAATGAAATACAATGAACAGCACCACCTGAGCTATGGATCATGAAGAAGCATGTAAATTAATGAACCAAGTCTATATGGAGACATGCATGCACAATGGGCTAGACGCAAACACATTCTAGCTGAAAGACATACAGCCTAAATAGCTAGTACAGCCTAAAGAGTTTGCATCAGTAAAATATGGAAATACCGTTTTAAAATAGGGCTATTAGTATTCTATGAAATACATTTAACATTAGGCTATTCAACACTGGATTGGCGGATGTGTAACTCCAACCTTCCATGTGTGGGCTACGGGCTATCGAGCAAGCTAGTGAGTTCATAAGCACAGCAGTTAGGCTATTCAACACTGGATTGCCGGATGCGTAACTCCAACCTTCCATGTGTGGGCTACGAGCTAGCGAGCGAGCTAGTGAGTTTCTGCACAGCAGAGTTTTTTTTCCGGTAGTGTAGAACGTTACCTGCGGGAAATGTTTTGGTACATACCAGAGATTATTCTTCTTATTATTATTATTATTATTATTATTATAATTAAAAGTGTTTGCAGTAAGCTACATTATCAGCAGAGTAGCGTAGTCTAGAGCCACATTCGGAGGCTATTTATTTGTAAGTGACTAACCATGAATCAGATATGTTTGGCGAATTGGCGGTTTATAAATCTGATCGCTTAAAGGCTTGCAGCTTAAAAGAGGCTATTCTCAATTCTTAATGTAGGCTATTATCGTAAATTCTTAATTTTCCTAGTAGTTAATTTTATGGTGACCTTGTGTTGTGTGAAAAGGATAAAGTGAACAGAGCTGAAGTGAAGAAATTAATGAATAAAGAAATGTTGGCCGAGGCAAGGGGTTTCCACAGTCAGTCATGACCGCAAGAGCAGAGCGTAACACCCTCCCAAAACCAGATAAAAGCGAGCGTCTGGTTTGGGGAGGGTGTGATGTGATATAGTACAAGTGAAACATTGAAGAGTTAATATTGGAAACCTCTTTTGCCTTTGCAATAAAAATACGTTAATGTGTCAATGTGAAAATAATAACAGTCTAAGAAATGAAAAGTACTTAACAGTTGCACATTGTTTTTGTGGAAAATACACGTGCCCTGCTGGGCTCGAACCCACAATGCACTGTGTGAGAGACTGCAGTTCTAAACACTAAGCCACAGTAGCTTCTTGTAAAGCATGAAGCCATTAGCTATATTAACATTAAAAAACATTAGTATGAAGCGTGTTTATTGGACGATAAGCTTGATGAGCAGGTATACGGACCATACCCTCAAATAATAATTATCCCCATTGGATAACATCGCGACGGAGGCAGGCAGTTTGGCAGGAAAATGGGAAGAAGAAGAAGAAGAAGAAGCGGAAGAGGAAGGAGAAAAACAGCAAAATAACCCAAGTTTGGGGCTTTATTGTGTGGATGTGTGAAGTTGTATCTGAATGCTGTGTGGTTACATGAGGTCAGACCATGCAGAAGTTAATGTTTTTAAGGGCTGAGAGTCTATGGTCATTGTGGTTACTTCTGTAGGAAACCCTGAAAAGTGGGGGGGGGGGGGGGGACCCCAACAGGCAGTGCTAATTAAAAAACAAGAGAGAACCCAGAGAGGTGTGGTGTCCTAACACATGAGTGTTTTCTGAGGGTGTGTGGTGGGACGGTGGGAGGGTGCAGTTTGAACTGAGAAGTCAACACTTCAGTGGAAACCCCCACCCGAGCCACTACACACCTACAGCTTTAAAAGACTGTGTAAGCGAAAATGAGAACAATGATCCAGACGCGAGATACGTATGTTCTCATTTTCGCTTAGTCTCAATTTCAAAATCTCGATGCCGAAATTCTTAATGTGAGATTCCTTAACTCAGCACCTGATTGTTGGGCTACGGTCATCAGCTGTGGATCAGTGCCTGGGAGTGGAGGGATCAGCTGTGGATCAGTGCCTGGGAGTGGAGGGATCAGCTGTGGATCAGTGCCTGGGAGTGGAGCAGGCAGTTAATTGATCATTGAGAGCAACTGTGGTGTATTGCCTTGTCCAACGAGGGTGTGATGACACCCTTCCTGTTGGCATTAAAAGAGGCAGGAAATGGCATGTTCCGGTAGTTCTTTTCTGATCCAGACGCGAGATACGTATGTTCTCACTCGGTGCTGTATAGGTATGAGGCATGCCCCACCAAGCAGTAACTTGGCGGATGGCAGGAAGGACTTCATAGCTAAGGTTACAATTCACTTAACATGGTGACATTTATCTCCGTTTTTTAACCATAGGCTATCGAAAAAAACCTTATGCACAGCGAATCCGCTGTAGCCTAGGCTATTTGAAAAACAATAAATGCAATATTCACTGGACAAGGTTTTGAACTTTTTTCTGTCACAACCATTCTATTTACTTACAGGCTGTATTCCTAGATAAACAGAGCTGTATTGTAATGACATCTGAAGCGCATTTTCAGAACTCAAACGTCCGTATATTGCAGTGCGCGAGTTTCCCATTGAATGACAATTCACGCATTGGGTCTAATCAGTGTTATCAGCTCCTTTTTAATGGATAGCCATTGTCCCGTACCATCGCACATCGCCTGGATGTTGATGGAGTGAGCTGAGAGACAGGTATGTGGTCTTTGACCTATGGACCCTTTTATTATTATGCATTTTTTGATATAGCCTACACAATAATATTTCACATTGTAATCTTGATATTTTAGTCATGCTTGTGCGTGCCCCTGTGTGTAACAGACTGGAGGGTGTACGCACGTTGTGCACACGCCTATGTAGACGCACTTATATGCGCCGTTCAAATAACATGTAAACAACTGCGACATGACTTTAGACCAGGTTTGTGGTGGTTCTAGCGCAAGCGCTTTCTGCTGGCTCAAGATAGCAATACGCCAAAAATAATCCTGGCCACTTCTCATTTTAAGACCAACACGCCCAGTTCACTTGCAACGGGCGCAAGAATACATGGTATTTCAATGACGTGAACGCAAGGCGTTATAATGAACCATGCGTAGGGTGTAAGATAGCAAAGACACTTGCGTTTGGGTTAGCGCCGCTTAGCGCCGGGTGTAAGACAGGGCCCCAAGAGTCTTTTGATATCGTTTTATACCCAGTCATGATAGCATCACCTGTTTACCTGTGGAATGTTCCAAACAGGTGTTTTTTGAACTTCCCAGTCTTTTTTTTTTTTTGCCACAGTCCCAACTTTTTTGGAATGTGTTGCAGGCATCAAATTTGGAATTAGCGTATATATACACAAATCAATAAAGTTGAGAAGGTAAAACATTAAATATCTTTTCTTTGTACTGTTTTCAATTAAATGTATGTAAAAGAGAATTTACAAATCACTGCTTTCTGCTTTTATGTGCATTTTGCATACTGTCCCAACTTTTTTGGAATTGTGGTTTGTCGTACAATTTTAAGTTTGGATTCAATGCACATTTCCTTGACGAAGTTCATTTTTTAAAAGATGGGTAACAAAATATTGTATGGACATTTTCTGTGTAATCACTGAATTTAAAGAGTAATTCCACCCAAAAACAACATTAACCTTATTGAACAGATCAAGGCGCAACTAATTAAGTCTTTGTTTGTGGCTGGCCAAAAAAAATCTGTACCGAGTTATTTGAATATAAAGTTGAAAATTCAGTAGAGGTATTGACGTATACCTCTACCACTTCCTCGTTTTTGAAAGACTACAGTGTTTTCAAGTGGGTGCGTAAATTAGCAAACAAAAAATAATGGTGGTAACAGCTCGGGCCAATTCAGACTTGCTGTTCCTGTGTAGGAGAACTTCAAGACACAGGGGCATAGTCTCTCCTAGACATTTGTTAAGCCTTGAACCTGAGGTTCTTTTTAATGTGCTTACCTTGACCAGCCAAGAGCTGACCGTGAAGTGGCGTACTCAGAGGTACAGTCTGAGGATATGCGCTATTAGCAAACTGGAGGTTGTATTGTTGCCCTCCGACCACCTGGGGTGCTGCAGGCTGGCTGTGCGCTTGCCAGATGGGCTGTTGTGGCCAGACATGGGAAGCGTGCTGTTCCATGGCACCTTCAAACTGTGGGCAAAGAGTATCTGGCGGCTGGACGTCATCCACCACCCCGCCTATAGAGAACTCCTGATCATCTGTGTAGGGATCTACAGGATATCCAAACATAAATCTCAACTTTTTAATGACACACATTTTCTACCTGGTGGAAGAAATATCACCATGCAGTTTGAGACTCAAATAATGATCTGGGACTTGGGAGTTACCTGGGTACACTCCATTCTCCTGGTTTGCAAATTCGTTTTCTTCAGCAGCTGGGTGGGTGTCACTAACACCATAGCTCCCCATCTATGCAAACACATTAATTTTACTTGAACATCTTCATTTGCTTGTGAAAACGGCTTCACAATTCAATTTAGTTTATGGTGGCCCTTGCCCTCTGGGGTAATAAAATAGTAATAAAACCTTTCCACACATCGTGTAATTGTATGGCATCCATAACTTTTTATGGGAGTTCACGACTTCAGCCAAAAATAGACAGGAAGTGTATAAAAGTGCTATGGTGTTGAATGAACCAGAAAAATAAGAATCTTGAGCCTTCCAATACAACTAACTAAAACCGATACAGGTCTCATCTGGAAATGTAGTGGAAAAAAAGGTAGTCATTTTCTAATTATCTATAAATCTATATTAGCTATAAATAATAATAATTCGCTACAAATCATTAAGGTTGATGAGTGCTAAACGATTAATTATTTCTTAGTTATTTGCATTAACCTCAATCTACACTCAATACATTTCAGAAATGTTGACTTGCTGACAGTTATTTCTGAGAGTTAAACGTTATGTGTTGATACTAGTAGGTTGTGAGTGACTGATATGTGTGGCTGGCCCCAGATCCACACATCCGTCTCCACCTGAGCTCCCTGCTGACGGAGCCGCAGCTGTGTCAGCCACTCAGGGTCCCGGGTGGGTCTGTGTGCGCCTGCACCGCTTAACTGTGACTCTGATTGCTTCAGCCTCTCAGCCAGCTGTAGGAGATGGACAGGAACAGTGCTGAACATATGCAGAGGGGGGGTTACACACACAAACACGCACAAACACACTACTCACACACAAACACCACAAACACACACAGACCTATGCAAAGGCATGCGTGCTATAATATGAAATTAATAATATTTTTCAATGAGCATTTAAATATAATTATATTTTAAAGACAATTTTTAACATTTCTTAAAATGTTATTCCAAATGCACTGGCCTAAGCAAATGCTTTGTATTTTAAGTATCTTTTTAATAATAAAGTAAACACTTATATTTTAAGATTATTCATTCTAATACTTACCCAAAATTAATATGATATTTTCACAATACTATAGAAAATGCCTTGAACTATGCTCAGGACTGGAGGCCAGTGGGAGAACTGAAGAGCTTATTCCATAGATAAATTACAGAAAATAAATATCTTTTTCAATTCATGACACTGAACATGTGATCAATTTTCGGTTTAAAGCCTGCTAACCAATGTTTGGAGAAATAAATTGGAATAATATTTGAAGGGCAGTATGGCTTATTTTCTTTGTGAAGATGCAATTTTTGGTACACTACCGTGAGTACATCCATAATTATAACCAGAAATAAGACGAATCAATGTTGCCTATTCTTATTCTACACAATGGCAAGTAGTTGTTCCAAAAATAGATAAAAATCACAACACTTGTAAACACAAATAAATGCAAGTATTTATACATTACAAATAACTTCTAAACATATTCTGAAATATATTCAAGTGCCATTTGTTACAACCCCGGCTCGAAGGGCCGCAACACAAATGATTTAAAACACAAAAAGTTAACAAATGCGCACCCCTACAGCACGGCAACAACCACGACAAACAATAAAGTAAGCGCTGCATACTACCTGAAACAAACACCACAAAAAATGTGTTTCAGCACAGCGCCAAAAGCTGGCAACGTGCATGAATGGAAAACAAACCAAACAACATCAAGCAAGAGAACGCCGCAAATACATACGTTCTCAGGAAATCCACAACAGGCGTCGGTGATTTCCAATCAAGACTCAGGTGAGCCGAAGGAAACTCGTTAGCATACAAAAGGGCCGCACTCATGTGGCAGTATAGGGACGTAACACATTCTAAATGCTGCCTTTTAAAATACGTTTTACGAAAGTAAATAAAATAGCTTAAATACATATTTGACACAGGTCTGGGGTGTATGTCTGTGTATATGAATGTGTGCATTTGTGCAAAACTGTCTGTGTGTCTGTGCGTGTGTGCCCGTACATATATGTGGATTCTTTAGCATGTGGTACGGGATGCGCTACCTTAACGACCTCTCCCACCAGGACAGTGCAAGGGACCTCCTGCCCTATCAGGGCCTTTCCGATCACCTCGCAGTAGTGGAAGGCCTGAGACGCCAGACCACAGTCCAGCAGGCGACAGGCATACAGAAATTTGTAGACCTGGAATCACGCACACCTTTTTTATTACAATTTTATTACAATTACAACCAATGGCTACAGATACAGCAGCACCCTATATCAGGGCCTGGAATCAGCAGCAGAATAGAAGTGTCAATACGTAGCCAGTTACCTGGAATGAAGGAATGAAGAAAGAGGGATTTCCCAATCTCTGGGAGTACTCAAACACTTCTGTGCACTGGATTGCAGCATTCCGAGCAAATTTCGGGAAAGACAAACTGCAGAAAAAGGCAGATTTACACATCGGAAAAACACAACTCATGTTTCAGTACATCACCCTGTACTATCATATAATACACTACACTATATCAATCTGCAAATTTAATGAAAGAACTGATTGCCTTTTGAAGAGAAAGCAGGATATTCAATTTACTGCTAATATAGGCCATCGTTTTTCCTTTCAATACCGAGCTGCTTCTGCCTTTTGCTTTGGGCTCCAAAGTTAATCTCTCACAGGCTGGATTGAGATGGATCAGATCTTACCTATGATTGCTTCCCAGAAGGACAAGCCTATCTGTTCTGGAGGTGTAAACACCGAAAGGAGCGCGCGCTGTCAGGTAGCAGAATTGGGAGGCGCCGAACATGCCCCTAGTGGCTGGAAAAAGACGTGAAGACAAATGTGCCGTGAGGACATTGGAAACTTGCTTACAGTGGAACACGGTCAAACACTCTCCACAGAATTGTATGGATTAAGCATTCCTTTATGGCAAAAGCTGCCAGTGTGTGAGTGCCTGTGTGATCAGCTCCGAAGTTGACGTTGTGGCCTGTACCCAGAGTGTCCCCAATAGTGATGATGGCTTTCTGGTGCACAGCACTATCTCCAGTCTCGTTGGACAGCATAACCGCCAGGTGAGGCTTCCAGTCCCCCCACTTCTCACTGACACAACTCTAGGATGAAGATAGACCACACTCTGCATCAACACTGGACACTCATTCTGCTGGAACACTGCGACAGTACTAGGAACTGGACACATACTACAGTCAGTATCACCACTGTACATTCATATGGCTGGAACACTGCCACAGCACTGGGAACAGGACACACTATACTGATACCCACAGTCCCATTTCTGGCTCATGTACTGGAGACAGTGAAGCTGGAGACTGGAGAAATAAGCACCTTTTCAGGAAAAATCCATTACAAGATTGTGACAGAGTGAGATTAACTCCTTAAATGCTATAAATAAACACAATTGAAATAAAAAATGAAAAGCAGGCTGGATAAAAAAGGATGACATGTAATAACATTTAGAAAAAACACAAAGAAATCTAATCTTATACGTTATTTAAGGTAATCCTGAAATTAGAGGATGATAATGTATCATAATGTTTTCAGAGTTGGACTCATGACTGAGGGGCACTGCAGTTGAATAAGCTTTAAGGGCAAACAGCAGTAAATAGAAACCTGTGTAAATAGGTATAATGTAAGTACCTTTATGAAGCCAATAAAAAATTTTTAAAAAACTGTGCTGCAGTTTTTCTCTACTGCTTGCCAGTTACAGTGTGCTGTAAAACTGGATGTATAGAACTGGAAATACCAGTTTTGATGGTGCTGACGATCCGATGAGAAACTGGGTAATGAAACAGCTAGATCCATACCGTGGCAACGGCAGGGATCCTTCCGGACAGCAGTTGGAAGAGAGTCTGCAGGGGGTCACTGATGGCCAAACTTCCTGTAAACCTGCAATGCAACACCAGCCAAAAGGGTGCATGCCACACGCTTGTAAATGCCACACTCCTGCTGTTAACAACCGCCCCCCACCCCCCATTTTTTTCAGTCACACATGCTGACTCAGATGGACACACTGCTGAGCCGGTCAACTAGCAAGAGCTTGTGGGCAGTTTGCAGGATAACCTGTCTAGCGATAAAGCTTTCTGCCCTTTTGTAATGCTAGGCAGGCTACCATCTCTCATAACAAGATACACCTGTCAGGAACGTAAGTTACAAGATATTTATAGAGAGGTAACCTAAGAGTGGTGCAGTTCCATAATTAACACCATGCATATCAGATACATAGCCAAGGAATTGTGCTAATTGTACTGTGACCAGCCTAATTTGACACTGTAATTGAACAGTTGGCATAGAAAATAAAGTGTTTTATTTAGCTTACCAGTCCTGGGGCCTCATTTATAAAAAAAAGTACTTGGACGTCATCTTTAACTTTCACGTAAGCACATTTCTTTAAATGGACGTAAGCATTATTTATAAAATTGGCTGCGCTTGTGTGAAATAGCATATGTCTATCGTATGTACTTATGTCTTAAACTAAAACATATTTGCTCTTATGATACATTTACAGTGCAGTCCGTAAGTATTTGGACAGTGACACAATTTTTGTTGTTTTGGCTCTGTACTCCAGCACTTTGTATTTGAAATGGAACAGTGACTATGAGGTTAAAGTTCAGACTTTCAGCTTTAATTTGAGAGTTTTTGCATCCATATCGGGTGAACCGTGTAGTAATTCTATTTTTATACATACAGTTGAAGTCGGACGTTTACATACACTCAGGTTGAAGTCATTAAAACTCATTTTTAACCACTCCACAGATTTCATGTTACCAAACTATAGTGTTGGCAAGTCAGTTAGGTCATCTACTTTGTGCATGACACAAGTAATTTTTCCAACAATTGTTTACAGACAGATTATTTCACTTTTAATTCAGTATATCACAATTCCAGTGGGTCAGAAGTTTACATACACTAAGTTGACTGTGCCTTTAAATTTGTAATATTTGGTTGCATATCCTTGGCATGCCATGACTGCCATGACATGATGTCTGTGACCCAACAACATCAAAAGACTCTTGATATCTTATTTTCTGGTACTCTTACAAGCGATAGTATAACGTCTCTGCATTTGAATGGATCTCTATGGGAATTGGGGGGTGGGACTAGATTTAGCTGTAAATTACACTGGAACAGTATGGAAGCACATGGTTGGCTAAATGGCTCTAAGTAATCAAGGGTCTGACGTATTAAACAAGCCTTAAATCATAACTCTGCTGCCAGAAATAGTTTCTTCTCCTGACTTATTTTTCCATAGAGTTCAATCGGAAAATTTGTCAGGAGAAACAACCCTTCAAGTGATCGATCCATATCTACTGCATATCTGGCAGCAGAGTGATGGTTTGAGGCTTGTTTGATACCTCAGACCCTTGATGACTTACAGCCATTTTACCAATCATGTATTCCATACTGTTCCAGCATAATTTACAGCTTAATTTAGTCCCACCCCCCAATTCCCATAGAGATCCATTCAAATGCAGAGACATTATAGTATTGCTTGTAAGAGTACCATAAAATAAGATATCAAGAGTCTTTTGATGTTGTTGGGTCACAGACATCATGTCATGGCAGTCATGGCATGCCAAGGATATGCGACCAAATATTAAAAATTTAAAGGCACAGTCAACTTAGTGTATGTAAACTTCTGACCCACTGGAATTGTGATATAGTGAATTAAAAGTGAAATAATCTGTCTGTAAACAATTGTTGGAAAAATTACTTGTGTCATGCACAAAGTAGATGTTCTAACTGACTTGCCAACACTATATGGCACTCAGGCCATAAACGAGATTGTTCACTATGTCAAGGTAGGTGAGTGGAGGCAGCAAATCTGGATCCCTAGTCCAGTGCTTAGCCGGCAGTTCATATGGATCGACATTGACCGTGCTTATTTTTTCTATATAACGTTTTTTGGCATCAACCAGCAATTTTTCTATATATGGTATTTTATCTGTCGCTCTTCCTTTTTCAGTTTTTTATTTAGCTAACGTTACACTTTCTTTTCTAGTAATAGCCTACATTATAGACTAGGCTAGCGCGATATCATACTCCCAAACATGGCGGCTGGTGCGGTTGCCATAGAAACCACCCAAGCGCTTCCCGAAATCTATAGAGCTCCGTAGTCCCGCCCACTTTGGTGACGAACTTCTGGTGCCACTTTTCGGAAAAAATATAATGGGAGTCAATGGACTGAAAAAGTTTTTTTTCTATATTCAGGCAGCTAGACGTTCAAAACACCCAAGAGAGGGGTTGTCATATTTTAAAATAATTTATAAAATTGGTCATTTGAAATTATGTCCAACAAATAAACAACGAGAGCGTTTTTAAAAAAACAACCAAAACGACTACAACATACGGTCTACTCACTTGTTCACACTGCGGAAGTGGAAGCCATAAAGCTGAAACTTTCGACATGGCCAGACTGATAGTGATTCTCGCTAGACAGTTAGTTTCACTCCCATAATAGGACAAAGTGATAGCCATTTTCGCTAGCAGAGTGACCGGTAGCTCTTTGCCCGGTAGCTTCCATAATAAGTTACAAGAGCAGACCGAGTGTTAGCCATTTTCGCTAGCAGAGCGGCCGCCCGGTAGCGACTTCGTTAGCTATGTACGACCGGGGATTCTGGGTAGTGTAGTTATGTTTCTCAAACTCCGTTAATTATACGATTAATATTTGATTTAAACGCAGTGATGAGTATGTAATGGACTATGTATCACATATATGTAAAAGTCTTGGTCCATACAATGCCATATATCATCATAAGGGTGAGGGGTTGTTCCCGAAGTGGGGAAAAGTAATGGCTTCCGGCAGTCTTCCGGGACCAGCCAGGGACAGGAGGGGGCGGGACTACGGAGCTCTATAGTATCCCTTGTAAGCAGTAATGGTCCTTCCTATACGCAAGGTATGCTCAGTGCGTAGGGCCCCCGACATCTAGGGGGCCCCCAAAGTTATGAAAGAATGGGGGGAAATTGAACGGATCTTCTTTAGTTCAGTAACTCATTATTTTTTGGGGGGGATATATTTTTATATATTTCATAGAATACAAAATATTAAAAAGTTGCCCCCCCCCCCCCTCTCAGATCCAAATTTGTATGTCTTGAGAATTTGATAAATAAAAGTTAGTGGCGCCCCACCACGACGCCCCCCTCCATTGTTTTTTGGTTTTGCCCAGCTGTTCTCACGGCAGCACTGTGATTGGAGGGCAGAGTCAGAGATCCATTTCGATTTCGAAATTAGAACGGTCGGTTTTCAACATGAAGATTCAACACCAAGACTTCTAGTGCACAGGGAATAAAAAGAAAAGAGGAGGAGGAAGAAACTACAGAGGTAACTCTAATGACTGTGTGTTTATTGACATTTATTAAATCAAAGGTATAAAGCTAACTAGCTAGCTAGCTATTAGGGATGTAAGCTAACGGTACACCCAACTAACGGTAGGCTAGGCTACGATTCGTATCACGATACAGTGGTCACGGTACAGGGAGGGGGTAGTCTCTTCAAAACCGGCAGCTGTTTTCGGTATGATTTTTCATTATATGTATTTTTTATCTCTTATCTTTTTTTTCCAGATGTGGCTCATGGTGCAGTACAGGCAAGTAGCGAACTACAGCGAATAGATTTGTTTTAATTTTTTTAATTAAAAGCACAGACGTAATAATCACATTACGTTACCTTCATTAGGCAATAGAGTGATAGCTGTCATATAAACTGATATCGCGTCTTAACCCCCTTCCGCCGCATCATCTTACACAGGCGAAAGAAAAACTTGATTATTTTTGCTCATGATAAGGCCATTACGTCGGGTCTTGACATGGATGAATTTGTCTACGTGTTTTCTGCGGAAAGAAACAGAAGACTGATGTTGTGATCTCATGTAGCGTGCAGGAATGTGTATACAATTAAAAGTAGGATTGTGAATCACAGATTGTGTTGTAATATAGTTAATGAAAATATTGTATGTCCTCTAAGAATGGGTAGTAAATACATGAGAAAATGAACTTGATCAAAACACAAGATTCTAAAATACAAATGAAAATGACGAGCCAATTACAGTATCTTAGTTTCACATGTAAATAATAAATAGCACAAAGAGACTGAAATGATGAAGGACTATAGCTCATCTTTAATATACTTTTTTCCATATAAGATTAGATAATAATTTGCTATTAGGTGACAAGGGGGGGGGGGGGGCATCTACAGATCTTGCCTAGGGCTACTAAAAGGCTAGGTAGAGCCAGCCCTGATTGTTGTGGGAGCACTGGGGTGTCAGGTGTGACTGTGTGGCAATGGCAAATAGTTTACATGGTTCACAGGTCAGGTAGGAGGGCCCCTTAGCAGAATTTTGCTTAGGGCCCCAGGGAGGTCAGGACTCTGCTTGTAAGAGTACCTGAAATATAATAGTCTTTTGATGTTTTTGGATCACAGACATCAGGAGGTCATGGCATGCCAAAGGATATGCAACCAAACATTAAATACGATGACTTTATTAAGGTTTATGTTGATTTGTCTAATGACTTTTGGTCCCCTAAAATGGGGGGGACTATGTATAAAAATGGCTACAATTAGGATTTTATCGATATCGATACCGGTACCGTTTATCCATACCAATACTTATTGATACTCTTATCGATACTACTCTCTATAATTTTGTTTAAAAAAAGAGATGTTGTGAAAAGAATTAAGTTATTTTATTATTACTTTGAGCAGAAATAACAAGTTATTTTGATAAAATGAAATTAAATTGTTTCCTCATATTTTCCTGAGCGTATATAATGAGGGGACCAATTGCTAAAAATAAATGTCTGGTAGTGTGTTTTGTTGCTGCTTCACTACAACTACAATAAACCTAAATGAACAAGATTATAGATTACCAAAGAACTATAGTTCTTGAGCTTCTCAAAAGATAACAGAATAATAGTTACAAATAATAAATAATACAGCGGTGGTGAATGGGTTGGGCTTGGGTGTTTGTCTTGAACTGCTATCCCCTGAAGGAGCAGGGGCTACCGCTTGACTGACGTTAGCTATAGGATGAGGTATGGAAGCATATCCGCGCCAAAATTCAAATGAAAATGCAAATCGGCGATTGCATTTCGTTTACATATGATGTGCGCAAAAACCATGACATAATTCAAATGAAAATGCAAAAGGTGCGCTTTGCGTTTTCATTTGCAAGTTCATGTATGCACTTTATCTGACAATTTGAAAATGTTAATGCAAATCCATTTCACATTTAATTTTTCTCTAGAATCTAGGCTAATTAAATAAAAATATAAAATTGTGTAATTAGGCCTATTCCGCATAGGCTATGTTGTGTAGTATGGACTGTCATTCATGTCTTTACCCAGCAGATGGCAATAAAAGATTTGTAAAAACTGAATGACAGCTTTTTTTTATTTGGTGAAAACCACGTTTGTATATAGTTCTGTGGTGAAAACACTGGGGAAACGACCCCGGCGGGCACAACCAAAGATTTTAGATATATGACACAACCAATTTTGATCTCCCTACTCACAAGGCCCATCAACCTTGGGAATTTTACCTGTAGCCTCAGCTATTTTAATAATCTATATTTAGCCTAGTCATGAAGCAACATAGCCTACAGATGATTAAATATATATTTTTAATTATATTTTTATTTAATTATAACGTTACACCATATAGGCTATCCTACAACACAATTCACCGTCTTTGGTAGGCTACTAGGTAGGCTACTCTCACAGTCTCTGGAGCTTTCCAGATCTCAATACTGTAACATGAGGCGGTTAGCCTCTATGACACTGATTTTCCTGTTGTAGCCTAGCTTACACAAAACATTTTAATTTGTTCAATTTAAATAAAAAAATTAAAAAATCTTGATTATTGAGAGAACGTAAAAATCTGTCTTTTTAGAGGGTGTGCGAATGAGTTCCGACAGTAGCCTAGCCTATCCACACAGCTGTAAAAAATAAAATAATCTGTCAGTATTGGCACAGTGCCATTATGCTCAGTCTTTTAAGAACATAGGCTACAGAATCATTTTCATTTAAATAGGTCTACCACTCAGACACGATTAGAGACATAAGCACTTATTTTATTGATAGCCTGCTTATTTTATTTTAGTGACATGGAACATAGGCTAAGCAATAGCCCAATGTTGGTTTATCACACAGCCCTGTCTAAGGCAACCCGGTGAACGGAAATCTATTGCCCTTAGGCTATGCAAGTCCTCCCTGCTATTAAGGATAAGTTAGTAGGAACAACGGGCTGGCTAGGATCATCGTAACGTTTAGGCTACCTCGTTGACTTTATAGTTTTTAGCCTATAATCCCCAAACACAGAGGACTAGGAAATGTCGCTATCTAGCCTGGTAACTGCCTGACGACCGAAATCACAGACAACCATTATGTTCAGTGGTTTGAACAGTCCCCTGTAACGCCCCTTTCTTCGAGGCCCCGCCTTGATGGGCAGCTTTGACAGTTTGCATGTTCAGTTCGGATTTTTGGCAGGGTTTTTGCGTGACCACACGGAAATGATAATGCAAACGGATGAAATGCCATTGCATTTGAATTATGTCACTCTTGTGCCGCAAAAGCATGAAAACGATATGTTAAATGGCGAATTGAATTATCATTTCCTTTTTGTCATGGATCATGCGATTGCAACAAGAAACTGCTAATGCAAATGTGGTTTTTCATTTTCATTAAAATTATAGCAGGGTTGTGTCGTAGAGGGCGAGAAAAATTAAATGTGAAATGGATTTGCATTAACATTTTCAAATTGTCAGATAAAGTGCATATATTAACTTGCAAATGAAAACGCAAAGTTCACCTTTTGCATTTTCATTTGAATTATGTCATGGTTTTTGCGCACATCAAATGTAAACGAAATGCAATTGCCGATTTGCATTTTCATTAGAATTTTGGCACGGATATGCTTCCATAATGAGGAACACGTTTCAAAAGCTTGTAAAACTAATGCTGACATTGCTAGATTACATTATTATAACATAGTAGGCCTAACAGCGCTGGACAACGATGTATTGCTCCACAGAGAATGCCTTGTTGCTCCAACGTTCTCTGTTACCTGTTCATAGTGTAAAGGGAATCATTTCCCGAAAAGTTATTGAGTGTTTTAGCTCTGGGTTAATGTAATGCTGGCGAATAAGCTAAGTAACGTTAGACCGAAGATTCACTATTTGAACTACATTTCGGTGAGTTTTCGGGAAAGATATTCCATGTACATTACGAACAGGTAACAGAGAATGCTTTGGAGCAACAAAACTTGAATACTGTCGTCGTTCCAGGTAATTTAACATAGATTACATTGTTGTCCAGCGCTGTTACTAGCTGTTAGTGATGGGCAAAACAGTTCACTTCAGTGACACGAATCACTAGAATCAGTTCATTAAAAAGATTCGTTGAAAAGATTCGTTCACCGAATCGTTCAGTGCTTGGGCGGAGCTCCGACTGCGTACTGCGTAGCTACTGAAGTGAACTGAAACGGCCGAACAGTTCATGCGGAAGTGCTGTCGCTTTGACAAATGCGCCAAACTCCGTTTACAAATCTTGATATTTTAAAAGTTTCCTCGTTGAATATCAATATTGGAGGTGAACGCTGGTTTTCAATGACTTTTAAGTCTTAACTTGCTGGGCCTGATTCTGGCAGTTTGAGCCGCTGATTATCACTCAGGATCACGTCACGTTAACTCACTGTGTCTAGTAGCCTTCAGTGAACGGATCACTCAACTTGCACTAGTGTTGTGTCGTTCGCGAACGTCCCCCGGGGGATTCGCAGTGAACGAATCACTACACGTTCGCTCGCTGAAGTCCACTCTGCACGCTCGTTGCCTCGCTCGGCGCCCCGCCCGCAAATTTTTTTTATAAATTTTTTTTTTTTTTATAAACTTTATTTCGAACAATTTAGGAAACAAATTAGAGAAAAAAAAGAAAAAAAAAACTTTCTAGTATACTACACGCAAACACGGTACTCATTTCGGCTATACAATACTTAGAACAATATGTCCGAAATGGAATAGGAAGAAGCAAATGCGAATGATTCGTTCAGCACAGCAGAACTAGTTCGCAAGGGACGAATCACGTTCGCTCGCGGCAGTCCCTCCCCCTCCCTGCACGGTGCACGCTCGCTGCTGATCAGATCCGTTCGAGAGCTCAACTGAACTGAGAAATGAACGGATCTTTTCAGTAAGTGATTCAGTTCAGTTCGTTCACCCAAAAGATTCGGTCTTTTGAACGAATCGTTCGCGAACGACACAACACTACTAGCTGTGTGGCTGGCCATCTAGTAAATGCTGACGGTGTTATTTTCCGAAGTTAATAACTATGGACTTGTTTTATCTTATAACGAATGTTACTTTGACTTGATGAGATCCAGATTGTGACGTTATTTTGGGGAATATCATCAGCTTCGGATGCCGGATTGAGGGCTGCACTGAGGGGAATGGCGCAGCGGCCGCTTTGCTCCAACACTCAAATACACTGCACTGCTCCAGATTTATGGCACGCTGTATTTGTAAGTGTTTCATTAGATTGCTAGTATTACTCCCCTTACACACAGCATTATTTTATTTTTTTTACATAAATTGCATTTTGCTGTGTTTACGTTCGCTTTGGTAAAGTGGGCCCACACTTTTGAACGTCTTAACATGTCTGCCATCAGTGCCACATGACTGGAGTGCACAGAACGTAAACAGACAACGTGGAACGTAATCACCTGACGCGTGCAACTCCCCAACATTAGAAGGAAAAAATTGTTAGGACCCTTGCCATCGTTAGGACCCGAGTAGAAACGTATATATTTTACAATAGGTAATTTGAAAATGCCTTCCAGCTATGTTAGAATGAATTAAAGTGAATTACGTTCAAATATCGATAACAGCACCGTTTGTCCAGGAGCTTATCGGTATTTCAGTCCTGACCAATCAGGAGCCAGTAATGGTTTAATACCGGTTCTCGATACACATCCCTAGCTACAATTGCTACACGGTTCACCCGATATGGATGTAAAAACCCTCAAATTAAAGCTGAAAGTCTACACTTTAACCTCATAGTCACGGTTCCATTTCAAATCCAATTTGCTGGAGTACAGAGCCAAAACAACAAAACGTGTTACTGTCAAAATACTTACGGACTGCACTGTATGCAACTCCCCTTTGCCACATGTATAGATTTCAGTTTCTACGGTGAGATATCCCTATGTTGTTCTGAAGCTAAGCAATACCAATTTATAGCAATACCACATTTCAAGGATTTTTCAGTTACAGTACCTGTTTAGCACAGTGGTGTAGGACCTGTTGTCCATTTTACTGGCCAAAAACAGGGCGTGGCCCCACAGGCCACTCTTCATGGCTGATTCCAGGGCCTCCTGAGAATCACACAAGACAACAGTGTGTCATTTAACCTGGATTCTGCCACATGGGTATGGACTCAACTCCAATGTGGGGGCACTACTGAGATGTGAGATGTGTCATCTGAATGTGTCCTGATGTCACCCATGGACAGGTGCTATATTTTACTATGCATAAGATTTAGGGCAGAGGGAGGTAACCAGATTGTGAGGCCCCTGTGCGTCACGGGTTCAAATTCACTGTGAGACACTGTTGTACTGACCTTTACTTTACTTATAATCTGACTGTTTTAATTGTTGAGCAAAAGCCTAGTAGAGAACACAATGGATTAGTGTTGAGGTCACTTATCTGAGAAAGGCCAGTGCGGGTGAAAGCTTAGCACCAAAATAACCAAAACAGCTCATTGAACTAATCAAGATCGTGATTACCTGATTAGCTGAATCAGCTCTGTCCCTTCTCAGATAAGATTGAACATCCCTGAATTAGGGTGTCTACTAAACAACTGTTTTAGAGCAAAAGGAACATGTATTCTTAGAGGTACAAGCTAATGCTGTCTCCTTAAGAGACCAGGGGAAGCTTTCTTTTGGATGGTATTGTATTTTCACTGTGTGGTACCATGCCTGTGGTGTGCATTGTTACGGTCATAATGGGCAAGTCATACATGAGAAAATTTTGCTCATGCCTGAGAATATGCAAAATGTGAACTGATCTAAATTGGTGGCCATAAAAACTCAATTAAACATTAAATGGAGATATTACTTGGGGATACTTAAGATCAGTCAAGAGAACCAAAGGGTATATTCATCTGATGAGGGCGATTATCAGAATAGTACCAGAGTAGTAACAAAATCATTTATTTAATGTAAATTTTACATTTCCATTAGGTTGAGAATAGGAGGTTGTCCCCTAAGTTTTATTCTCTAAGAATACCGACGAAAGCCATTCAGTTTTCTGTGTGTGACTCTGACCTTCTTCCTCCCGGCCAATAGGAGCTGCGTGTACTTCTGCAGGGCCTCGTCTGTGGACTTCGTGCTCTGGGCAGGGGCTCCAGTCAGCAGGTCGGGCCCTTCCAGCACCTGTGTTTCAGGGGTGGGGTCCTCACTAAGGTCGATGAGGCTGGGCCCGTCCGAGAGCCTTGCCTCCCCGTCACACTTTCCTGGGGCGCGGGAATCCCTCGTCAGGAGCTCTGCGATATCCGAACCCACAATCCTCTGCAGAGAAGCGGATAATTGCTTTTGTAGAGCTGTTAGCCAAGGCCACCTGGCAGTTTTGTCACTGATTAGAGCAGATTATTGTGTGAAGTTGGTAGACAGTGTGAATGGATTTTGACTTCAACCACAAAATTGAAGGTTTAATCCTGAGTAAAATATCCAGTATAAATGAGTAACATGCTAACAATACAATTTAGTTGCCATGGCTGAGTGTATTTACCTAGCAACAAAATAATTAATAAAATTCTTACTAAAATATAAACAACCTGGCAGAAAAGCCTTTTTTTTTTGTTTTTACATGAAATCAGGTAGGATGTACACATGACCTACCTATGTATAAATTAACTAAATGGAATCTGAGACAGATAGCATTGATTATTGATTATTCATATAATTATATATAGAATCATTACTAACATTATTCTCTATGTGACTTATACATTATAAAGTCTCTTTCCCAAGACATTAAGATAAAGCTTGACCAAAAACAAGTGCCCCCAAGATACACTCAGTCTGTCAGTTATTTTCGATTTAGCTACTTTTGCTTGTTTATGTACTATGTTAAATGGTTTTTGCATATTTGTAACTTAAAAACTCCCTGTGTTCTATAATGTACCTACACCATTCTGTCTGCATAGAAGTACCAGCAGCTGCCACAAGAGGGCAGCAGAGGCATTGTCTTGCAGAGAAGTGTCCTTCAGGCAGGATTCTGCCCTCTGCAGGGCAAAAGAAATGGCATCCACCTTGTGCAGGTCTTCCCTATAAAAGAAGCAGATGCTACCGTCAGAGACACACAAAGCAAACTGGCAAGGACCAGATGGTCCTCACAGACAACTTTGTAGATAATCTGTTTTCTATTCGTTAATGACCTTTCAAAGCTCTACAATAGTTACTTGATGAGATGTAAATCAGTAATTTATGGGAAACTCTAACGGTTTTATTTGTACATTTTTGAAGAAATTTTGGGTTGGCTAGATAGATGTCCCCCATGCTGACAACTGTACCTTGCTAGTGGTCCAGGAAAGTCTCGCAATTCTTGTTGTTCCTGAGTCTCCACAAGGATTATCTGTCGATGACCAGTCACATATTAACACTGGCCTTAACTCTCTGTTCTTACCTTTCAGTAATTGGAACACTTTTCAGAGAAAGTAGTCAATTCAAAGGAGAATAACTGGCAAAAAAAAAAAAAAAAGTCCACAACCAGTCAAATCATGTATCAAATTTCATCTTGTTTTTCTCTTGCTGTACTAAAGTTAAGTGTAACATAGGCGGTGTTAGAATTTAGGCCTTGATCTCCACTGGATTGAATGCTACAAGCTGTAATAATTAACATTATTGTACATGCTGAATTCCTGTATTGTGACTTCCAGCCAGACTCATGTCTGGTTCCAAACATCACTGGGTTCTGACCCTCTCGTATAGGAGTACCTCGAGACTATGGAGCTCAACCAGGGCAGGCTCTCCCTGTGAGGCCAGGCTGGGACTGACCCGGACCAGCTGACCCATCGGCCCAAAGCTGACCCGCACGTGAGGGAGGCAGAACTTCAGGGGGGCCTCCACCCGTGGGACAGCAACGAGATCTGGAGGTACACACAGGAGCTTTCGTTACCTCACATCAACTGAGACTTTTCGCCGTGTGCAGTTTGGCCACAGCCATAAACTACAGCTGGAACGATGCTCCTGTTCTATTTTCTGTCTTCTTTTTACGTGATCTGTGCCAGTAATCACTCAGTGGAACAAAACAGTTTATGTGAATGTTATGGGGGTGTGCAGAGGAAACACCCTTTGTATCTGTTGAACCAACCAAAGTATCTCTGTCTATCCAGGAGTGCTGGCAACCTGGGGAAAGATTGGGGGATGCTATTTGTTTATTTGTTATTTGTTTAGTTATTTTACATAAAGAACCAAAGAAAACAGATACAGTGACAAGAAGCCTATTTTATTCAGTTAAAATTGTAATTTTTTATCCTTAAAGCAACAAACTTTAAGGATAAACTTTTGGAGACTGTGTTTATTGTGTAACATACACTGCCTGGCCAAAAAAAAAGTTGCACACTCTAATATTTAGTTGGACCGTCTTTAGCTTTGATTACGGCGCGCATTCGTTGTGGCATTGTTTTGACAATCTTATGCAACGTCACAACATTTATTTCCGTCCAGAGTTGCATTCATTTTTGGGTGAGATCTTGTATTGACGACGGGAGAGTCAAACCACTCCCTAAAGTCTTCTCCAGCACATCCCAAAGATTTTCAGTGGGGTTAAGGTCAGGACTCTGGTGGCCAATTCATGTGTGAAAATGATTCCTCATGCTCCCTGAACCACTCTTTCACAATTTGAGCCAGATGAATCTTGGGATTGTCGTCCTGGAATATGCCCATTGATGGGATAACCTGGTCATTCAGTACTTTCAGCTACTCAGCTGACTTCATTTTATTGTTGCATAACGTTGCTGAGCCTAGACCTGACCAATTGAAGCAACCCCAGATCATAACACTGCCTCCAGAGGCTTGTACAGTGGGCACTATGCATGACGGGTGCAACGGCAACTTTTTTTGGCCAGGCAGTGTACTGTACATGGCATTTTCATTTTTTCTAACCAATCAGTGGGGTGATCATTTAGTGGGCTCCCAATCAAGCCAACTTTAAGTGAGTATTCATACAGAATAGACATGTCATGTCATATCTCTAGATATCATGTTTAGAAATTAAATACTTTACCCCAAAATGAAATGTTATAATCTCCAGTTTATCATTTTGAAAAAAGTATATATATCTTTATTGTGTGGTATAATGTACACTTTAAATGCAAAAAAGTGAGTACACAGGGCTTTTAAAAACATAAAACCTCAATTAACTATCTAACACATAAATAATGACACACCCCAAAGCTACTTGCATATTATATCAGCATATCAGTTGGAAGGTGTTTCCAGCATGGACCCTGAGCAGAAGTCCCTTACAAATTCAAAGATAATCAAAAAGGTCTAAATAATGCCTTTTCACTATGACAGGGGTGACTCACTTTCACTGTAATTAGCAACGAAACCAACCGATTAACATAATCCATTACAACAATTCACACTCAAGCTAAAGACGTTCATCTTACCCACCAAAGTAATTCTCCGTATCCAAATCTATCAGCGACTCTCCCAGTTGGGGCTGGTGACCTCATTCATTCGGTGGCAAATTTGAAATGAAAAAGACTACTACTAAGAAGCATTCCATCTTAAATGTCACTCTTTGAGTGATTAAACCTATGAGGATTCCTAAGCCTACGGCTAAGGTGGATATATACACACGTTTAAATGTCAATAGATCAGCCAACAATAGATCAACTAACATTTAATACCTAGTGCACCTTTGGTCACAACTATCACCAGTTTATTGCTGTTCCTCTACCCTTGTTGCATAAGAGCATCTGCTGAAATGTATATTCAATTAAATATAGCAAATTATCTGTGCAGATCCACTCTAGATTGCAAATTCATTATCAATATAATACAGATGGCATAATAAAATTCTCATTGGGCCTCATTTATCAATATGGTCGTAAAAAAGAGAGTATATTTGACAGATCCAGCTTGCGTACGAAATTTTCACGTGCGATTCATGACAACTTGTGTAAATCACTGATCTGAGCGTAAATGTATGATAAATCAGACGTGATCGTATATTAGGAAGCGCGTTCACACCATTATTAATTACCATACTCACACGCCCATTTTATTATCTATATTTGGCAATACCACCTCCTTTAAAACGCACCTGCCAACGCGGTTTTCTCCCGTATTATAGGCAACAGGAAAGCAAATTATTTTTCTGTGAGGGTAAACTTTAAATGCTTATGAATTAACAATAAAATAAACGTGTGCTTATTGGGAGCGAGTGGTGTGCAGCCTAGCTCAAAAGCCGCTATGTGGCAGGGGATAACCAGGGCTAAATTCTTCCTCTGAATTGCGAAATAGCCTACAGCTGAGATTTAAAAAAATAAATAACCATTCACGAAAAAGGTTCTACCGGACGGTTCAGGAAATGGCATCCCGGACCTCTTGTCTGCGGAAGAGAGGGTGGGGGATATCTTTGGGAAAGTGGCCATGGAAGTGATAGAAGACGCGACTGTGACTTGATTCGTCAAGATTACATCACGCCGGTTTGCGACGTTTGTTAGGTCTTCTAGGCTAATCAAACTAGATCGGATTTATAGAAAAAAAAATGAAAACAGTTTTGCGTCTTGCATACAACATGACTGGTGATGCGTAATTATTTTCATATGGTTGTCTCCAATAAATACTTATACAGAGGCTATTCTTGATGTAATCATTTTAACTGGCTTCTGCTTCATTCCATTTAGGCTGCACAATAGCGATTAAATAGTGATTTAAAATGATTAAAAATCAACTTATTCAGATACTATTTTTACTATTTAGGCTACACAACGTACGTCTACAACGCGTAGGTGCATTTTAAAATATTGCCCAAATGCATTAACTGCTTTTAACAATTTCATAAATGGAATGACTTGCACGTGCCATTTTTATGATCAGCAACTCATGTGATGACTCTAAAGTCTAAATTTTAAAGCTCACATAACCTATGTTTTTCAAAGAGCACCTTTTCGTTCATCACCTGTTGACTCCGCAGTGCTCTGAACAAAGGTTATTTGTTTCCATTATAGGCTATTCTATAACTATTCCCTCGCTGTTCATTGAATGCAATGTCGCTGCCTCGCCACTGGGAAAAGCGTAGCCTACGCAAGGTCGAGAGCTGTCGTGAGATTTCATCATACCGTAGCCTACACCCACGTTAATTTTGATAAATCCGGAAATTTCCCTAAAAATTGCCATACGCTCACTTTATGGTCAGATTTGAACACGCCTTGAATGATTTGAATGATAAATGATGCCCATTGTCTATTTATCAACCCCTCCTGATGACATGGGGCTCAGTGCAGGGATGAGAGAAAAACATGCAAATGTATCTTGTCACAGACTACAACATAGCTCCCAAGTAAATGGGAAATAAACTACTAATGGTGATGTGGTGCAGCAAAATATTTAATAACAAAAATGAGCATTTTTTTTTATTGAGAAATGCATTTGGAAATAAAGAGGCTGTTTACTCCTTTAATTAAAACTCAAATTTTGAACTCGCTTTTAACTATTTTAAGTTGTAAAAAAGTAGGGGCTCACTCACTTTTCTCCCTTTGTTAAAAATAGTCTAGTTAAGCTTTTGCTTTTATTCGTTCGGTACTGATAAAATGTGGTGAGGCAGCTTAACCATTTTTTTAAAATAATGTTTTAATTCGCTTACTTGTTTAATTATGTGAAGAATTATCTATTTTTTCAAAAATAATATAACAAGAAAAGTAAACCAAAGGGGAGGGAACACACAGCCCCCCCCCCCCCCCCCCCCCCCAAAAAAAGAAAAGAAAAACAAACACTGGAACCCTTATGGAAAAAGAATATATTGCAGTATATTGTAAATATATAAAAATTATCTTCACAATATATTTAAAATATACTGCAGTATATTCTTTTTCCATAAGGGATAACACTACAATAAATATCGGAAGACCAGAAAATTAAACCTAGTGAATAATACCAACAACAAAGCTGCTGGGTGGCTCAACACTGTTCTCCTTCCAGTACAAGAATGAGCCCCAAGGTTTGGGATCGAATCTCGATCATGGCAGTGCTGACTGTGGCTGCTTGCCCCACGGTGCAGCGCATAATTGGGGGCAACATCCCTCATGGTTAGGGAGGGTTCAGTCGGCATCATTCTCGAACGACCCCCACTAGTCAGTAGTCGATCAGGCACCTGCAAGCCCGCCTGTTAAGCTGCATATGAAGTGTCTTCCTCCGACTCATCTCTGCGAAAGCCCAACTCGCGGGCTGCGGGTGTGGTAAAGAGTGGCGCTTGACAGGAGGAGGGCACGTATGCTTGTCCCCACATTATCAGGGACCGACGGTCCAGTTATGAGCGCTGATATACGATTAGGCACTCCAATTTAGGAGAATAGGGAGGACAACCAAAAAAGAAATCCCACAGGGAAATATGGGACAATAGTGCAATGTTGTACAATGCATTACAATGATTGATAGATATCCGTTCAAATGTTTGGCTAGGGTCCAAGTACATGATGTCCCTCAACATGGACGCAATATAACTCTACTGATTCATTTATGTAAATATAGATTAAATAATACAGCTACTGGAAGAAACACAAAGTAAATCTGAATTATTTTTGCACTGAAGTTAACAGTATGCACTTAATTTCAGTCTCGTAGAGTAGTGGTTGGAGCCAAACTATTTTTTTTGGCACGTGAAATTAGTCTGCCTTTATGTCTTTCATGTCTTGAATGCCGGAGACATCACAAATACCAAAAAAAACCAAAAGCTACCTAAATACTTCAATGTAATTATTTTGTGTTTCTTTTTGAAGTTTTTTGAATGGTGGCTTTCATAATTTTTTGGTATGAAAGATTCTAAAACAGGCATGTGAAGCTCTGTGCACACTTGGTTATGCTCCAGACTGTTCTCTTAATTGCGTCTCTTCATTTTAAATGGTAAATAATATCTTTATTAATTGTTGCCCCCTATACTCACAAGATACCTCACATTTTGTGAAAAGCTAAGGTCTAAATGTCAATGGCAGGGAAATTAACTGGACCAATTAAATCAGTAGAATTGGACAGAACTGAAACCAGCATACAAACAGTGTACCAGGCAGGAACTGAGTTTCACACCTTGGCACTAAAGATGATGGTTAGCATTTCAGAGTCGGACAAACCTGTTTGTGAAGGACTCCAGCGAGACTGTGGGGGCAGGTCACTCTGCTCCGCGCCATCTATATACTGACTCAATTCGTAGCTACTGGACGACAACCCAGAGGCTTTGGAGTCCACCAATGTCCCAGTTCCATACAGAGAGGCCTTAAAGACAGAAACACATGACCATGACCCAACTTGGATCTCAAAGACTTTATACTGACATTAGCTTGTCTCTCAATAACACCTTAATTTGACAAATGCACTGTCTGTGTATATTCAATGTCAAGACTGCACTTAGATGCCGTATCTGATCACCATACAGCCACAGACAAGAGTGGGAAGGAAAAGCAATTTCCTTTATGAAAGATTCCCCATTGCAGTTTACCTGTCCTGAACCTTCCCCGTTTTCCCGGGCACGGTCTCTGTCAGGGCTGTTAAAGTCACTGTGAAGATTATCTGTTTGCTGATTGATTCTGAAATAAAGGGGACAAGTCTGGTCAAGTACACAGTGTTTGGGTTGGAAGGCAACGACTACTATTTCCCAATATACAGTCACTCAGTATGGACCAATATAACCTGACTGACCTGTACTGATCTGGATAGGCAGTACCAGTCCGCTCTTTTTCAAATCTTTGCTCCTGATAGGGCCCTGACCTCCAGTACTCTTGATGAGTCCATCGGCCAGCATCTGGACATCATTACATATATGTATTTGATAAACAGTGTAATTAAGTAATTAAGAACTGTATTACCACACTTGGCACTGATGAAAACCACATCCTCAAAAACTGCACAAAAACAAGACAAAACTATAACAGCATAATAACATATGTGTACCTGGGTGCTGGTACTGGCCTGTGTGCAAGCCATGATCATAGTACCCATAATCTTCTCTGGTGTCCCAAGATGAGTGGTTGTACGGATGATGGTCATAACCCTGTCTGAACACAAGTGGACATGCAAGGACAACAGCTGTGACAATGCCACATTTACAAGGTGTCAATCAAGGCCCGTGGATAATGCTGAGAACATCTGTGTGGCCATATAAAAATAAGCTAAAATGACACTTCATAGTGTACATTTTCTAGGAGGTTTTAGTCTATGGTCAGATTTCAGTGATATCTTTTGTTCTAAACATGATAAAACAAAACCACACTGTGTAATCCTCCTGTTTCTTAAAAGCCAAATGAGAAGATCCACATGTAATTGTTAACAAAGTGCAAATGAAGACCCTGGTGCTAAAAGTACTGAAGTCACATTTTTAGACAATTCAAGTTGAGCATAGAAACATGTTGTATTTGTTTAGCTAAGTCCACCCTATAAATATTGTTAATAGAAAAGGTGCCTAAGCAATGCATAAAAACAACAAAACTTTTAATGACTGATTTTATGGATCAATTATATTTTTGGATTTGATTTTCTCAAAATAGACATTTTGTGACTTCAGTACTTTTAGCACCAGGGTCTTCAAATCAACAGAGGATAACCATTCAAAAGAAGGTAGTCTGTACACACTAATTGCTCCTCAATTTTAGAAGGAGCAAAGACAATGTGCAGTCTTCCTTCTTTTCAACTCCTCGACTTACATTTATTAGCCTGTGTAGACCAACCTTGAGTGGGGCTGACCACCTGTCCTATCAGAATCGTAGCCAGGCCTAGTGGCGGGGATGCTCCAGTAATCGGATGAGAAGTCTGGTCTGGGGAGTGGGGGGTCGATGACATATTTCCCAGACCTAGGGTCCAACGCCGGCCACTGCTTCACTCTAGGATCCCAATGTGGGTGGTATGCATCGCCATGGTGGCCGGCTCTGTAGTACCCATCCTTGTTTCTAGATATTTGTGGGTAAGCAGGCCTGGGTGTGTAGTACTGAGGTCCCTGGGGTTCACACCCATGCCTTGGGTAATCTCTGGGATCCATCCTGCTCGCTCAGCCTGGCCTTGCACCTTAGGGTTGTGTTACACGCCTAAGCAAAGCAGAACCGTGCAGCCAACAGATAAAAACCATATCAGCCTAACTGACCGAGATCAAAATCTTCAAAATGTTGTTTGCTATGATTTTGGCAAGAGGTTTGATATTGTTTAGCAGTTCTCTGCCTTAACCAAAATTTGCCCAAAATAGATGCATATTCCCTTCATAAATGTGTAGTTTTATACAGTCATGTGAAAAAGTAAGTACACCCTCAAACGGTAGTCAGTTTTTTTAACACATCTGGACACAAGTTTATTTTATTTTTTTATTTCAACCATATTGATTGATTAAGGTAAACTAATTCAACAAATGATGCTAAAAAAAGTAGACTTTGGAATCACTTAAGCAATTGAAATGAACATAAATCAACATAAATAACCTCACTATCAAATATATTGATTCAAATTGATGTCTGGTGCACAAAACCGGTGTAAATGATTTCATTTACACCTGTTTTGTGCTCCAGATATTAATTTGAATCAATATATTTGATAGTAAAGGTAGGGGTGTAATTACTTTTTTAGCATCATTTGTTGAACTAGTTTACCTTAATCAATAAATATGGTTGAAATTTAAATAAAATAAACTTGTGTCCAGATGTGTCAACAACAAAAAAGACTATCGCTTGAGAGGGTGTACAGTACAGTGTACTTACTTTTTCACATGACAGTAGATATTTTCCATATCATTTTGTTCCAGTTAAGAATTGGTGTATGTTCTTATGATATCTTCAATAGAATATTTTTCTAAAGAGTAGATCTCTAATAAACATAACAGAACACATAGGCTACACAGCACTTGTTAGTTGAATGACTGGGACTGTTCGTCCAAATAATAAAATTAATAAATAAGAAAGCAAAAGTAGCAATTCAGACTTACAGTTCAGCTCGACTCTGCTCAGTTAAAAACACTCTCAAATCTGACTGCTGTCAAAGTACAACTTCCACATCTGCTTACAAATCACAACACTGACTGCCAATTTTACCCAGACCTAAGATACCCCCTTTCCCTTGGTTCACATGGACAAAGTACAACTGCTTCGATTTATGGCACCGTATAAACTGTCTATGCAATAGCAATCCAACCTCTCAACCTACGCATCGACCTGGCACTAGATGAGTTTAAGTTTATACAGCCTATGAGTATGACGAGGAGTGGTAGGCTATAATACGACCACAACCAAACAAGCACCCCGATTCCATCTATTTCAACTTGTACGTGACGGTTAACGGCCGTAGACCTTGTGTGATACAGTGGAGAACAAAGCAATAATAAAGCAGTTCGTTCGCTTTTCCACTGTTGTTCTATAGATCGATTCAAGAATATCCATTTTAAATTCTATAAAGAGTAGATTTTTTTATTTTTATTCTAAGTCAGTGTTCTAGAACTCTATGGCAGTAGTGATTGTTACATTAGTATTAGAATGTTCAGTTAAGAACATTCTAATTACATATTTGTAATTTTACACCATTAATTAATTGGTTAACGTTCTAGTAGGCTATATAAAAAGCAAATAATGTATGCAACTATGCATGTCTTGCATGACCTAAGTCGATATTCTGACTGGTGATGCTCCTCGATCTCTTCGGTGGTTAAGAGTTCAGATACAACCCTAGGTATTTCAGTAAATTCAGTGGAACAGAGTGTAGGCAAATTATTAAGAAAGCGGTTACATCTTATAAGTTCACCTCAGTTCAAATCACCGGGGTTCAAACTGCTTGACGACATGTCAATGGTCGTGCTCCGAGTGCATTACCATTAACACTGCGTCGAATAAGCAACACACCCTGCACCTAAGCTTTGCACAAAAAAGTTTAAAAAGGTAAAACTATTAAAGGGCATATGTACTAGTTAAATCTAAAAAAGTGCATAAGTATATTAGCATCGGTTACTTACATGTTCTTTTTTTTGTATTTGGTTTTACGACCATTTGCATTGTGTTGATATGTTTCGTTCTTTATCTACTACTGTACGCTAACTCCAGATTCCCTGTTTTCTGAGACTTTGCCGTTGCCACGTTGTGCGGAACCATTCACTGGTATGCTATGCTGGAGCATACGGAAAATGAATCAGTGCAGGCTAACCGCAATGGTGCTGGATAACCTCCATGTTGAGAAGGGAAACGCAAAGGAGCTTAATTATCTAAGTGTAGGCTAACTGTGCCTTTCGTGCATGTCATCATTAACAATCAGGGTTTGGATAAGTAAGACATGATTCAAGGATTTACTTGGCTGTGGGGAACTGGATTTGAATCACACACACAAATGAAATAGCCCACAAAAAGCAATTTAGCTCATAAGATTTCACATCATCATTTCAACATCTCTCAGCTGTAGATGCTACATGTTGGAGCAATATTGTACTGTTACAATGAACAGCCACTGACACTGATGATGATAGGCTAGGACCTGCAAAGAATATTAACCTGTAGCCTAAATGCATATGAATTAACTTCCACTAATTTATAATATCTTAAAAAGTTTTGGAAATGCTCTTTTGACAAAACAGATACAAATTACACCTTCAAGTGAGAATGGGCAAGCCTAAGGTTAAACTCATTAATGAGACAGATACCTAGTGGTACAACCCTCTAGACATAAAGACACTGTTCACTCCCATGGGTGTGTAAAGAATGACTTTGATCTAGCAAATCTACACAACAAAAGCTTTGATGGGGAAGCCTAATGGAGGAGTGGCTCAGCCTGTGATGTCAGTCAAGACTGTAGATAATTCTAAGGTCAATGACAAAGACCTATGAGGTTCCCTGGGCATACCTGCAATAACACAGTCTCAAGGTCAAAGTTCTCAAGAATTTAAGAGAAGCGACAAACAAATAGTGTAAAGTTATGCACTAGCTTAGGCTACTTAAAACAGCACAAAGCAACCACATAGTCTTTATATTCATAGATATGTTAAAAAATACGTGTGAGCTTGGAGGTTTAATATTAATCAGTTACGTTACAACTGTAAACAAAATGCAGTTATTCAGCCTACATGAAACTACATCCGCAAAATATTTATATTACCATGCAGTTCATTATGGGCTGCTTAATTGTTTTGAACCTAGAAAAATAGACAGCACAAAACTGTTTTTGAAGAATGTGGCCAAACAGGAATGATACAAGATAAGCAAACTGTGTTTGTGCACATTTGAACTTACATTTAATACTGACACCAATATTACATGGTGCTAATTAATCTTTTCAGTTTTTGTGTGAAAGTGGGGAAATATAGCAGGTGACAATTCCATAAGTATTGTAATTATCATGTTTTAGTTCTTACAACAAAATGTGACTAGACATAATCTTTAAGAAAGAGAGCCACAATCTCTTTTGAACAGTTACAATTGTTTATTTGCAGAGCATTGTTTTAATACTCAATTTAAAAGCTATTTTTGTTCCTGGTGTTGTGTTTCAACAAAAGCTGGTGTTTTGTCAATGCACGACTTTTGTGATCAAAGTTGTTTTCTGTTCTTCTGAATAGTGTGATGATTTCTATTTGGCGTACACTTGAAGTTTGACTGATAAGCTACATTACTTCAGCAGTACATTATTTAGTATCTGAGGTCATGTTTTAAAAGGACAAACATTAAGTAGCTACCCTTGCAACTGGCCTCATACAATATATAGCCTAATATAATAGCAATTGATTTTTTCCCAATAAATATTTAAATCATTTTATTCAGATTTGTTTTGTGTTGCGCAGAAGGAAAATAAAGTGAATACACATAGCAACCTTATATAGGCCTATGTATTTATTCTTTAAGGGAAACTGAAATTGTAGCCTATTTATTGGATTTGCAAATCTTTATACCAGGGAAAATACACACCATAGAAAACATCCCATCGCCTATAAACCCAAACCATCGCCTAAAAAAGGTTTCTTTTCTTTTTTTAAACACTTCATCGTGAAAACAAGACGTCACATATAGAGCAATCAGTCACGGAAAGGTCGCTGCAAGTTCTGCATTTTCTTTAACAATGGATTTCGATTACAGTCTTTAGCCACGGGACGTCGCACTTGAACCATTTCACGTAGTATGATCTGCTTAAAGTTATAGAGAACGAGATGGGATGGCATCTATTTCCATAATTTGTTTGTTTTTTTCTGTAAAATACATAGCCTATAAAGCATGTAAAAAAAATTAAAGTAGGCTAGGCTATTCTGAAGCCTAACAGCCTTCTTACGCAGAGAACGTTGGATTTTAGAATTTACACTTATTACATTACATTACAATTATTTGGCAGACGCTTTTATCCAAATATATTTATTTATAATGCATTATTTATAAGACGCTTATATTTATTTATAATGCATAACAACAAATGCTAGATTTATTTATTTTTATTTGTACCAGATGGATGTAGGTAGGGTAAAGAGTCAGTATTGTTGGTAGTAACTGACCACACCTCTCCAACCGTGTGTATCCAATCTGGTTGCTCAGTTCAGCTGGTCCTCTTGTGAGAGTTCAGCAGCAGCCAATCTGCTTGCACGTCCTGGCACGCTTAATTAGCATGTGGCCAATAGGCTTCGAAATGTAAATATGGTACAGTGTAATCAGAAGGAGCTACTGTACACGGCACAAGTTATCTTAGACCACCTAGCGTGAGTAGCTCAGATACTATGAGAAATTAGCTACTGCAGGGACGTTACTGGTATAGCTATAAAGCAAACGGCAGTCACTGTCCAGCAACCAGGACATCATTGGATTTTTATTCGGATTGTATGTGCAATATGACATTTGAGGAGCTAAGTGGGGAGCACTCTGCAGAAAGGTACGTTTTGCACATTGTCATTGCATCGCTACATAACTGATAGATTTAGAATTGTATCGTCAAACCAATAGATTTTCTCTGCAGACGCTGGTGCCTGCTAAAGTATTTGGATCATACGTTAGCGCGAGCTAAACCTTAACATCAACATTGTTTGAAGTTGGTGAAAAACGAAAAAAGATTATATTAAACACGAATCTTTGCTGCACAAGTGAATGTTAGCTGTCGTTTGATAAGTTAGCCTGCGTAGTTGTGACCAACGTCAGCTATGTACGTTAGCCAACCAACTTTTCCATGAGCTAGATTGTGTAATTTAACGTGCGAATATAGCCTATGTGGCATTTCAAACAGAAACGTCAATTTTATGTTCATTATTTTGGAGGAGACATAGTCGACAAAGGTGAGCTCATCAGCATTATCTCAAATAGGTGGCTTTTGGAGCACATCGGGCGTGCAGCAGGATCGTGAGATAAATGTTTCGGTTGAAGGGGTGCTGCTGGGAAGTGTTTCTCTTCAGTGGATCGAAACCCGCGACGTTATGAAAATGAGAACAATCTAGTTTCTCGTAAACTTGGCAGCACGTTTAAAGCGTATACATTTGTACGATCAGCTAAAATGTAACGTTTTGAATTTCTTCACAGGATGGATTCAGTGGCAAAAGCATTGGAAGAAGTACTCAGTTCTGCATTACCGCAAGGATGTATTACTGTTGGAGTTTACGAAGCGGCAAAGTCGCTGAACGTGTAAGTGAAGTTAGTCGACACTGTCCATTATACTCTGTGATTAACTTGGCTTGTAAAAGCGATTTTTTGTGTGAATAATTTTAATGTTCAAACAGCAGTGCTGCGGCTTTGGTGCATGGGAATGATTCATTGGTGGTTTGTTGCTTTTTATTGCGGTAAGTTGTCTAACGAAGTGTGATTCATTTTCTTCCCACCAGAGATCCGGATAACGTTGTATTATGCCTGTTGGCTACAGACGAAGAGGATGTCAAGGACGTTGCTCTCCAGATCCATTTTACTCTGATCCAGGCGTTCTGCTGTGAGAATGACATCAACATCCTGCGAGTGAACAACATGAGACGTCTGGCAGAGATCCTTGGGGGAGTAAAACAGGGTGGAGAGCCGATGGATCTACACTGCATTTTAGTCACGGTACGAATCACTTTCCCATCGATCTTTATAGTACAGACTGTGTGTTCCATGATTCATTCACTTGACCCATTCTACTGGATTTATCATTCCATAATATTTCTAAGTCGGTACTAAAGACCCCTTCACATGTAACTGTTCCCATAGTGTTGACCTTGCTCAGAACTCTACATGCTTACTTGGGCAATTATCATTAGTTATCATTTCAAGGCTTGTACATTCTCTAAATGTTGTAAGCAGAACAGATTGAGGAATGGAGGATGTGATTGGATATAAGACCTGTAGTATGCAGTTCATGGTTGCATGTGCATATTTGTTTAATTTTTTTTTAGCAGTTGTCTGACAGCACAGAGTACCCCCATTTGAAGTATAATTTTTAAAATGTATTTGATAGAACAGACTGAAGTTCTTTCAAGCCGCTGCACAGAAGCTAATTTGTCTATGATGTAGATTGTGGGCTAAGGTTTCCAGGAGTCTGGAGCTGCAGTAATTGGCAGCTTAGCGAGTGATCTAATTCCAATTTGTGAGATTGGGTGGCTGACTTGGCAGACTGTGTACCTCCTCTGGGGCATTTATGCAAACAGACGTTCCAGGAACTGTTCACTAGTGTGACGAGTCCACATCATGAAAGAAGGTTCTGTGGATGCAAATTCCCAAAAGTAAGCCACAGCCATGTCTTTAAAAAAGACACATGCTGGCTATATTTTCCCATGTTAAACTGATTGTGGCCGATGTGCTGCCAGTAAGCCAAGCGTGCATAACCTTGCACCTGGGAATGATATTGGTTCCCTTTAATGGTTTGTGTGTTTTTGATTGAGTGCATGCTTTTAAAGCAGAGCTTACAGAGAGAATGAACACTTTATATGTTTTTTTATTTGCAGAATCCACAGTCATCGACATGGAAAGATCCAGCTTTGAGCAAAGTGAATGGGTTCTGCAGAGACTGCCGCTGTTTGGACCAGTGGGTGCCGGTCATTAACCTTCCAGAGCGATGAAAGAAGAGGGAATGGATTTCTTCACTTTTTACCTGTCAAGAAATTGCACTGGAACTGTGTAATCCTCTGGTGGAGCCCCTCTGGAGAGAAATCCCCCTTGCTGAAATATAATAGGAAAAATGAATGAATGAATGATAAATGAAAGAAAGAACAGCCTTTTCAAAGTTCCAGCTGTCTTGATGGGCAATGGGAGTGGATTTCAGCCCAGCTGAATGAGTTGCATTCTTCGGTGTGGTGATTCAGGAGTTTGAAGCACTGGACGACCAGGGCATGAAAATGCTGTTAGGCTGTATTGGATAAGAAACGCTGTACAGGCAACATATCATGCAAGGGAATGCCGGCCCACGTCGAGCATAAGTTGGGCTTTGAACCAAGCTCAGATCAGCTCAGGAGTGCACAAGCAAAAGGAGAGGGCCTCAGAGGTGGTTTAAGATTTCAGGAGAGTTTGCAGAAGCACATTGTAGAAATTCAGGAGTTTCTTTCTGCAATTGTTATTACTTTCTCTTGACACTGTTGATGTTTTTTTTAATCATAACTATTTAAAAGGGAAGGGCTAGAAAGCAATGAGCAATGCATTTGACATTTATGATATCAAATGGTATGTGTGTTCTCTTTGTCATTAAGTTATTTTGTATTATACTAACTATTGTATTTATGTTGCAATATTTGTCATTTTCAACAAACCTGTAAATGGATGAAATAAAATGTTTGAACCAAACGTAGGCAGAGACTGTGTTTGCTTAAATGTTCATTTTGGACCTCTCAGACCATGGACGTGTTAACCACATTGTGATTAGTGAAGTCTACTCCATGACCTCAGAAAATCTTTTGGCACTATGACAGCACGTAAAGTTTTTGCTTCTGAATCCAAGATCTAATCTTCGTTCATTAAAGCGGTAATCCTGTTTATCTAATTTATACATCTTTTTTGATTTTGCCGTTTGGATGCCATCAGTTTATCTTAAAATATTTTCCAAAAGAATATCATTCAAATTCTTATATCTGTATTATTTCATTTTACTCCGAGTGAATTAGTGGTGAATAAAGCTGTTATTAATATTCACTGTACCCATGTGCAATTGCAAATTTGATTTCTAAAATTTGCTACCCAGTGCTGTTTTGCTTTTGCAAAGTGAGTTAACATTCATTCTCTGCAGATGGCTGCAAATTTGCCCTAAGGTGTCTCTGGTGTACAAAATTGTCTGGTTTGCTTTCATATCTTACAAAAATGTAATAAAATGAAGCTAATAAATCTGCCCATAAGTGAGCCGTTTCATCTGCAGTTCAGTACAGAATATGACCTATTAAAAGCATCTTGGGTATCTTCCAGATCACTGTCCAAGAGCACACACAGTTCTTCAAAGGAGCATTACGAAAGTGGAAGGTTATTGCCAAACGTTTTAACTAGTTTTCTGTACTTCTCCCCAGCTAACAAGAAGTGCAGTAATTCCTTAATTGTTCTAAATGCCCTTAATAGAGGGTCTTGTAATATATATAGTAGGGGAAACCGGATATTGCTATATTGTTAATTAAATGCATATAACTTCAATTTGTCATGCTGTGGTACGGCGGAAAAGTGGCAGTCAGTATATTATGTCAAGTGACCATAAACCTCGGGAGCAGGCTGAAACGGAAATATACTGGTATGTTGATTGTGTAACTTAACCTGTAGCCCAACTGACTGAAACTCATGACGTGCGGGTGTATGTTTTTTTAATTTTTTTTAGCTGATGCAAGCCAGGCAATTCCCCATGTTAACTCTGACTCATTATCAGGAAATATTTATACAACAAAACCATATTCTATCCCAACCCTATGATTGTTACATTATTACAGCAGGAGTGTCATCATATGACCATTGACCAAGCTAAATGAGTTCTGTTACTCTGTTCTGAAATGCACCTAATTAATATTTAATGAAACTGTTATAGAATTTACTTATCTGAGCACTGTTATGAAATGTAAAATTAATGTGTAGCATTTTAATAGCAAAATAATACAATTTAACCGGGGGGGGTCCTTTTCCCCTTTTATATTAGAAAATGATGGACTGAGGGAGAGTGGATATGGGATGCTCACATATTGTATTCCTCACCAACCACATTCCTTCATCTAATCACACTGCCTCACATGCGTGCACTGATTCTCCCTAACTTAGTCAGTCACACTGTACACCATATCACATAATCCTACAAGGTCTACTGTGGCTTCAGGTTATCCTCTGAACCAGATGGATATGAGCTTCTGTGTAACGTTCCCACTCCTGTCCTATTGTTGTCCGTGTTTTCCCTTTCTCCCTGTCTCGTGTTTGTCTCTCCATAGTCCGTTTTCCCCCCTTGCTGCAGGTTGGGCTTGGTTTCCCGTTTGTGTCACTCTGTTTCACTGCACCTTTTTCAGCCTATCCCATTTCCCTGTTTCGTATGCATTCCACACTCCGCTCTGTTAATCACTCTCGCATACATTCGCACGCGGCACCTAATTGATACCAATTAAATGTTTGCATTTAGTCACCCGGTGTTCTCTGTCCTGTGCCAGTTCGTTAATGCTCTTTGTCTGAAACCTCTGGTCCTGTCTGGTTCCTTGTCTAGTTTGCTACTCTAAAGTCTAGTTCTGTGCCGACATTTACTCGCCCTGCATTTATGCCCAGTCAAAGTCTGCTCAGTCTGGAACAGCACTTCCCGCTGTTCATTGTTTCGTCTCGCTATACTAACTCTCTCTGCTTCAGTCTGCCAGCCTGCAGTCGTCTGTTATCCCTGCCTGTGTTGCGGTTATCCTGCCTCCCACCTGACGTGTGTGCATGCAGCCTGGGCTCCTGTTCCTCCACTCTGCGGCGGTGCCTGCTTACTGCCAGTGTTGCGGTTGCTGCTGATGTGCTGTCACTCCTGCCTCTGCTGTCGCTGCTGCCACCCTGCTGTTGCTGTGCCGCTACTGCCGCTGCCCTGCTGCAACGCCTGCGTCCTGCCCGGACCCCGCTCCACTGTCCTGCTCTATTACAGCGTTGAGCTGCAGATGTTTTTGGCGCTATCTTTGCAAAGTGCTTCATACGTATATGCACACTGACCCTGGATTGGCATTAGCTCCCAGAAAGACATCAGTATAATCCACCTCATTAAAACAATGCCCTCATCAGCACACAGGACAGCAGCAAGTGGGTAACAGGTCAGAGGTCAAATGATGGTTGACTGCATGGCATTTTCAACAGAAAAGACAAATATATACAGTATAAACTGATTAAGGCTGCATTACATACAAAAGTTGTTTCCACAGAGAAGTGCTGCAGAAGAATGAGAAGGATCTTGCTTGTCTGCTTCAGTGATTCATGATTCATTTGAGTTACAGTTGAGGAACCCTTACTATTCACAGGCAATATTTACTAGCAATTCCCATGCATGGGAATTGTGTATACTATACTGTAAAGTGCAACACTGCAACTGCTTATACTTAATGGGGAATTTGTTCCAGACATAAAAAAACAACTGCATTCTTAGTATAAACAATGATATCATAATTTAGGTATTAGTATGTAAAATGTAATTACGTATTTAATATGTATATTTATGCAATGATGGGGAAGAGATGGTGCTGTTTGAAGCAAACACTCAAAAATGTTTAAAGGCTCTCCTTTATATAGGGAATGAGAGTCTGGCCTAAGATTACTGAGAAAATCTCAAAGCACACTGTACTTCATTGACAAACACAGTAGATCATGCACATACTGTACGGTCATTTATGCATTGCTTAATTTAAAGATTTTGTAAACCCATATGAAGTTGGTTCCAAAGTAGGACAAACTTCTAGAAAGTCTAGAATGTGCCACGCTATAAAGCTGTATATACTATGTCTGGTTCTAATGTGGACCCAGTGTTTCAATGCTAGAACGCATAAAAAGAGGATTGGTTTTGGATGAAAGAGCAAGCTTGAAAGAAAAGGAGATGGAAATTTGATAAATATTCAGCACATATTCTGGTGCTGGAGGACAGCCACAAATCTAAATCTGTGCTGTGGTTAAACTTGTGAGTGTTTTATGCCAAGAGTACTGTACTGACTGTTTACAAACATGCAGATTGTGATCAGATTCATTGGAGAAGTTCAAAAGCAATATGAGAAAAATTATCATCTCTGTACATGACAGGTCATCGACGTGTAGGTTTTACAAGTATATTAGTATTTATATGAGAAAGGTCTGAAGACCAATTAAAGCTTACCTCCTTGTAAGCAACAGATCATAGTTGTGTAGGTTCAAAATTTTAATTCTGAGAAAAATGTTAGTATTTGTATACTGTGTATAAAAATAGATGTGCACATTTTCCAATGTTTAATGAATCAAACCTTTTTAAATGCACACTTAAGTTTGTGCTCAACACAATACTGTGTATGATAAGCTATGAGCAATGTTTGTTTTTCCCTGGTCTAGAAAAAAAACTTGTCCTTCAAAACATTTGACCTTTTCAGCTTTGTGTCATGTTCTCACAATTGACTGTTTTGCCTTCTCTGGAAAGAACGTTTTTTTCATGTTCAAGGCCGTCGAGTAAAAATAGTTCCACAGCCTACCATCGAAAGTTGCTAAAAATAGATTCTCCTGTGCAAAGAGGAAACCAGAATTCCTGCTGCTTCTATTTTTACACCTCCTTTTGCTGTGTGTGACAACTGGTCCATGAAGAGCTTCCGCCGATAACGAAGATTTGCAAGCGATAGGGGCTACACAATGAGGCAGTAAAGGCCGATTCAAATAAAACATCAACCGACTCCATTAGGACCTCAGTGATATCAACAGAAAGTGGGGGACTACACCATCAAAGACACCATATCCACAGAGAAGGAGTGAGAGTCGGATGGTCAGGGGGATTGTTAGTGGCAATGGTAAGAATACTCCAGAGGTGACAGGTAATAAAGACCTCACAGAAAGGAACCCTTCTAAGAAAACTAAATTGATGCGCTGAAGCTCTTCTATTAGCAGCTGAGTGGGCCTTGCTGTAACATGGCAAATTATTCAACTTTGATTGGTCTGATGCGGCAAATTGTTGTGTGGTTCTGCAGTGGTGGGTGTTTTTGCAAGGGTAGTGGTGTCACAGCCACAAGCAATATGAAAAATGAGTCATTCTCCATCTCAAGCAAAGATCCATTAGATATATGATGACAGAAAGTTTCATCTGTGATGCAAAAGCCATGCATCAGGACTCAATTTGAATGAGTGCAGCGGAGAGCCGGACCCACACAGCCATTATTTAAGACCATATTCTGAGCTGATCCACTGCTCAACCTTTGGGTGGGCTGATGACAGCTAAATAGTATACTGTATATTCTATATCTTATATTACATAATAAATATTTATACACAGTAATGTAAAGATTATTGAATGAGCACCGTGCCTGTTCTAGACCAATGCCCACACAAAAAAACAGCTAGTGGATGGGTCTATGGTGAGATCTGTTGCCTAACAATACTGCATTCCCTCTCAGTATGTGGCGAGACGATGTGGAATGCAGAGAGGAGATTCTGCCTGGCAGGGGGTCCCCAAGTCCCCTGAGGTAGTGGCAATCCAGGAGCCGAGCACCGGTGTGGGAACCAGCCGTAAAGACCCCCCCCCCCCCAGGCCCACAAGCACAGCATGGCTGAGGGTGAGGAATTCAGCCTAACAGCCGGCCGGGAGGGGTGAGAGTGGAGGAATTTAGAACCAAGTGGACCATGGACAGAACACTTACGTATCTCACTCCAATGAGCTGTGGCAGGCCTGATTGGGTAAAACCTGACGGCTGATTAACTCATAGAGAGGATGTATCTCCATAACGATTGTGTATGACTTTTATACGGACAATTGTTATTCACAGCAAGACGTGAATTGTAGCAAAAAAAGACGAATATACAGATAGTTCAAATAAAATTACATTTGATGAAGTTGGGGGGGTGTCAACATTTACAGTACCAGAAACAAAATGTAGCTCCAGAATTTTCAGGGGATACCACAACAGAGCATTAACAAAAAATGTTTAATCCACTTGCAGAATGAGTGAAGTTGGCAAAAACTATGTATTTAAAACTTAAGAGGTATCCAATTCCAAAGGCAAAAGGTACAACAGCAAAAATGTTATGCAGGTTAATTAATTTACAAATACAAAGGCAACTGTGAAAGATGAAGACAGAATATAAGAATCGCATACAGTATAGTTAGCAGGCCTCCACTGTCATACTGTAAAAAATGTATTGTAAGAACATATTGAATGTAGAGGGCTGCTTGTTGAACAATGGTACAGCAATGCTGCTGGCGGCAGTGTAGTATAATGGTTAAGGAACAGGCCTTGTAACCGAAAGGTTGCAGGTTCGATTCCCAGGTAGGACACTGCTGTTGTACCCTTGAGCAAGGTACTTAACCTGAATCGCTTCAGTATATATCCAGCTGTATAAATGGATAATATGTAAAAAATAAGAATACAAATAAAGTTGTGTAAGTCGCTCTGGATAAGTCACTCTGCTAAATGCCTGTAATGTAATGTAAGTGGTAACACTGCTCAATACTCACCAACTCATCGTTAAATGAAGGTACCACAGATGTACTTGCACGACATGCTGCCACTTGTAGGCTACCGCTGAATAATGCGCAGTTAGCGCATCATTATGCGCAGTTAGCGCAGCTGCCATGGCATATTTAACAGTACACCACAGTGTTAGCAGAAATGCTAACCATTAGAGTTAATGTTCTCTATAAAGTGGGGTAGGGGTTGCATTTGCCAGGGCTGTGTCAGTTTGTTCACAGTATAGCACTTTGTGAGTGATACTTAACAGTAGAGCAAAGTTGAGGCAGACACACTTCAATGAGGCCTTTGCTTGAGAGCTGGTAAAAATCTGCCTCTTGTGTTTTGTGGCACATACACCTGCTGTACAGCCACCTCGGCAAATGGATATATCGCTGTAAACATGGAATGTCAATACTGGGATATCCTCTGCATTCGCCAAGTTAACCACATTCACAATGAAACACTGATCTCCGGTCACATCAAAAATACACATTTATCTACCAGTTAAACAAAAACAAAAAATTAAATCAAAAGCGTTGTGCTAAGAGTACCGTGAGTGATGTCAATTGAGGCAGAGTAGCCTATATTGCTGGTACGTACAATCTGTAGATGTGATGGCACGCTTGAGTTAAAACTCCTTTTCACACACTTTATAGTAGACACCAATTAATACAAATCTACAAACGTAAAAATATCCTTCATTTTATCATAAGGCATATTCATTCTTTTAAAGGGTTACAATATATTAGTGATTTGCAATACAATGCCTTTCTGCATACTACATACTGTACTCACAAGCAGATCGAGATATCTATGCTAGTCACAGGGCACAATCTTTAAGGCAAACACAGGGGAGTACAGGACATAAACCATGCTTTATAGTTAATCAAATCATCAAATCAAATCAATATTTATTTATATAGCGCATTTCACAACTAGTTGTCACAATGCACTTCACAGCAAAACCCAGCCTAAACCCCCCACAAGAGCAAGCCAAAGGCAACAGTGGCAAGGAAAAACTCCCTGGTGTTCAAGCTTGTCTTAAAACGCACGGCATCATTCAAGTGCTACTGCAGCCATTTTGGGTAAATATCAAACAGCTTTCTTCTGCAGTTGCAACTTAAATGCCGTTTATGTTGCTTTCTGTTTTTGAAAATAAAAGTAAATTAAAAAACTCTAGAGCAAATTTCAATGAGGTAAAACAATGTCCCATAGCACAAGAAGTGTACAAGAGTGGGACTGTAGGCGTGTCTAAATGCATTAATCAGGTGTACTCATGAAAAGTAAACACTTCCTGGCACTGGCAGTGTTCCAGTGAATACTGAGAAATGCTCAATTACACAAATGCAAAAGCCTGATGATACGTTCCATTAAAATGTACCCTCACCTCTTTCCTTGTGACATTTTAAAGCATAGGAGAAGTTTTAATACAAGTATTAACATTCCGACATCGCAAGAAAAGGAATCCTTGAACGCAGCATCGGCGGACTTTGGGATCTTAAACGCAGTGCTGATACAATAAATGGAACCATATTGTTTAGGATCACATTTAAAGCAGTGTCTCTAAGTCACATAATGAGAATGAACAACACTAAGCACAGCGAAACAGGCACATAAAAATAAACCAAGGTTTTTGCAGTAAGCACGAGTGAAGACTGGTCAAAGGAAATGGTGTGTTTGTTCATTGTAAAATTGTAGACATCTAAATCTGGTTCACTTAAGCCAAAGAGAAAAGATACACTTTCCCCTTTCAGGGCCTGATTCACTAAGACATTTAGCATGTGCAAAACATTTTAGCACACACAAAACCAATTGGTCATGGTATTTTTTTTGCACCAATCACTGGTTGTGTTATTGGTTTTGCATGTGCTAAATGTCTTAGTAAATCAGGGCGCTCAGTGTCTACCTGTGGAAAGAAGCAGCGGCATAAACAATTTGAGCTAAAATTCAGATTCATGAATTGGAATGATTAATAGATCTTTGTTTTATTGCTTTCGCCTGTTCAGAAGTCAAGCGGTCAAAACAATATCATAAACCCAAACACTGCCTGAAAACAAAGCCGTCAGATTGAAGTCTGCACAATTTTGTACAGCCAACTGCACTCAATCACCCTGGCTGGCTTCGCCGCTCGCCCCGGGTCTGAGGCAGGGTCGTCACTTCCGGAGTTGCGTCAATGCAGTGAGATAACAGAGAACACCTGCCAGAGAAACGGCAGCCTTCCGAGCTGTTGTCGGCGGCCTTTCGCTTTCCCCGCCCCTTTCCTCCTGCGACACAGAGCCGTAGTAACTTCCTTCCAGTCAGAGGGGTCATTAACAGTGCAGGCCAGTTACGTTGAAGATAGTGACACTATGAGATCTACTGTTTGGTTGATACCAGTTATCAGTAACCATTCAGGACAAACAAATTATTTTCCAGGACCTAGTAGATACTGTTAGAATCAGTCCCTAACAGACTAAAGAAAGTGTGTGTGGGGTATAAAATGCACTCTGCTGTTTGCTGAGATTACACAGCCCAGGGACCTCCCATTCTGACCGCACTCTTTATTCTCCGACAACTTAGGTCTCGACCCCGGGAGATAGCGATTAGACATGGTACAGCACTCGGTCCAACCCAAAACCACAAACTATCCGCAAGCTTTGTTTCTGGAGGTGAAAACTGCTGCAAGTTAATCGTTGTGCTTTTTTTTTTGCCAATACTTGCAATTCAATAGGGGTGACTTTTGCGGTTTTAATTTTAGTACAGGTTGGTTTTGGGGCTCAGAAGGCCATCAGGCATCCCGTTACAATATAGTGCAGGGATTCTTGTCCTTGAAGGGGTTCTCTGAGGCCGGGATGCCCATGAGCAGGGGGTCATACTTAGCGTGTTCTCCACAGTAGTGCATGAGGTCTGCTGATGCTTTGGATACCTGAAAGGCAGAGGTGCAGGAGTTACTACTATACGACATGCTCTCTCACACACACACACACACACACACACACGCGCACGCGCATGCACAGCCATACACGCACAGACACAAGCATGCAAGGCACAGACACAAATGTGGTTACACACATATACACACTCCTATACATAATGTGCATGTGTGCACGCTCCTGGGAACTCAGGATTGGAAAGACAGTTCTGTGGACTCGAGGTGAGTGAACGCATTTCTCCCTTGAGGGAGAAATGGGGCCCTCTGGGTTTAGCATTTCTCAGGAGTTACCAGGGTTCTTGGAAGAGGCACCAACCCTGAAAGAGACTTGGCTAGTGCAGCCTCTGAGCCGATCTAGTCACATGGCCTAACCCCACCCACTTCATTAACATCAGCACATTCTTGGAAGTGGTGCCGCCCCTGGAGGAGTTTCGGCCAATGAGGCCTCTGAGCAGAGCGCTTCACCACGCCCACCCCATTAACATCAACACATTCCACCGTGTGGAAGTGCCAATGGTGCTGCTGGCCTGGAAGGAGACCTAGAGTTCAGATACTCCTGTTTGTCAAAACATGCAGTCACCTTTATCCTCTCGATGTTGGCCTCTATTCTCAGTTGCTGCACAGTCCTCCTTGCGTGCGCTATGTTGTTTGAGCTCACCATTTTAGAGGACATCTCAGTCTGCACGTGCCTGCATTCAAACACAAACAAAAAGTTATGTTATCGCGTAGCCTGAAAGTGAGATGAAGAAAGCTGCAAGGTCATGCATATTGAATGAAAATGCTTACCTTATCCAGCTCCTTCAAATGAACTCTGACGTGTTACTCCTGGAAATAAAATGCAAACAAGGATCATTTTCACATGCATATTTCACCCTGACACATCGCATTCCCCATCAAACTCTGCAAAGCTGTCTTTCACTCAAATAGGGCCTGCATCTAGTAATACATCTTCAAAGCAGATTGGAATCCTTATATTTGTAATTTGACGCCGCAGCCCGCCCCACACATTATAAAAATCTTTAGAAAATATGTCATAACAACCCATATCTATAAATGCACGAGATCGGAAATTAATCTGCCTATATTAAGTTCCTCCCTCAGGCAAGTTGGCAGTCTGCCAAAAAAAACATTTATAAAAAAAATTCATGGCAACTTGGTGGAGTCCAGTCTCCTCCTACCAACATCCTTAAAAAAGGAATATTGTGACCAAAGGTAGGGCCAACACTGGCACAAACAGCTTGGGATAAATGGAGAGGGCAGACTTCCTCCAGCGATGTGTCACGCCATGCACAGCTCAGGCCTTTACTGGAGGGTTAAACAGGACGGCAGGACGTCTGGAACAAAGCGTTTGGCTTTGAAGCGTGGCCAAAGAGGCAGGCGAGCAGCTGTTCCCCTGAGCGTGCCCCTCGAGAGCGCTTTCCCAAAAGTGACATCTGCGGCTTATCTGTTGACTCATCTTACGCAAAAGGCAAACGTGCGCATGCGCAACCACAAACACGCACGCACGCGAACACACTCAGAGCTCACTTTCGGACGGAAGTCCGAATTGCACAAGCTGAACTGCGCTTTCAGAGGAGGAAAGTCACATCTTGCCAAGAAGAGTTGTGTGCTGGGCAGAGACTGCGACAGGGCAGGAAGCTTCAAAGTTCAGCACCAGGATCTGTATGTTTTCAGTTAATTTGTGAACCGGTGCATTGAATTCAAAATTGAAAAAAAAGATCTAGTCTAGTCATTCTGGACAGGAAACAGGCAATTTGTGCAGCTTGTTAGACAGATGTTTTTCTAGATTGCATGCTTGGGAAGAATTAAAGGAGTGACAACAGAGCTTTATACCAATTCTTAAAGCCGTCTTAATGCCTTATGAAGGTTGTCTTGCCACTTGCTTCCTTGGAAAAACAAATTAGCGGCGCGCTCAGCCCTGCAGGAGAAGAGGATAGGGATAAACTGAATTCAGAACAGCGGTCTGCTGCTATGACGTTCGACCGCAGTCTGTTAGGTTCAGCTTCACTAGCCTCTATCCACATTTCCTCTTCCTGTCAATGATCTACAGAACAGAAGGAACATGCCCAGACACAGCTCCTGCGCTTCCTGTGAGTCTTCACCCTGCTCCTCTCTCTCCCTTTAAAAATAAACACTTTCTCCGCACTCTGCGCTCAGACGCCCCTCTCCTCTCCTGACTGATGCACCCTCAGCTGCAGTGGGGAAGCCAGGAATTCATTTGTGGGGGGGGTTAATGATTATCGTATCGGTTTTCTTGTAATCGTCTTCCGTGTGCACTTGTATTTCGGGAGGGGGGTTCTTTGCGATCAACTAATTTGCGTGTATCAAGTCAAACCCCAACCCCCCTACCCTAGAAAGATCTCTGCTCACCTGGGATGGTGAGAGTTCCTGCAAGAGACAGGTACTCTGCCATGGGCGCGATGCAACACGTAAATGTCCTCATGTTCACACACACTCAGACTCTCTCTCTGATGTTGTATTCTCACTGGCTACATCCAAGAGCGCCTTGTCTGCACCATGCCAGGTCAGAGCTGTTCAAATTGGCTGTCTGTGTCATGAATTTCCTTGGATATGCAGTTCCATACTGTACGTGACCCCTGAACATCTACAGTCAGCTATGTCTCACTCTGCCCCTACATTTGGGCTAATCCAGCTTGACAGACGACTGCTCGCTAGTTTCAGCTGAGCAGTCATTTGTATGCTTGGAATTAGTATCAAATATCTGTTGTTTGAGGAAGCCAAGAGTCAAAGTTAATTCAAAGGAGCACGCTTTGACACACGCTTCGGGTCGAGCTGCAAGGCACTGACCCGCCCAAACACACGCTCACACTTGCAGTATGCAAAAAAAATAAATACATTTTAAAAAGGGTGTGATAAATTTTCTCCTCAGGAATGACTCCTAATGATGAGTTGTGAGTCAGCGCTTTGAATGCTTCCTGTTCTGGGGAGGAGCTTTTATTCCCCCCGTTTTCCGCTGCTGTTTGAACATACTCGTCGTGTCCTCACAACACAGGAGAAAGTCATTGACAAGTGCCAATGCCATCGCTTCCTCCAACCACCTTGTCCACAAACCCGCTGACTTCACCTGCCGTTTTACGCATTTGGCTCTTTTTCTGCGTTCCCACGTGGTCAAAGCAGTTGACGCACATGAATGCGGTTTTTCAGAGAGGGAGGCAGAGCGCCGGTTGCTCTGACGATAAGAGGAAGTGAGAGGGGTGTCTGAATGTGCACACAATGGTCACCCTCTTCAGCGCAAACGAACTGAATGCCTGGCATTCCTCCTCGCGATTAGGTTATCGCTCATCTGGATTCAGCAGAACGGCACACGGCCAAGCTGGTATTAGTCTTGGTGAAACTCAGCCCCATACCTCTGGTCTGGCATCTCAGTTCTGTCAACTCAGCTCCGGGCGATAGCGGGAACGACAACATACACCCCGCGCAACAGGAACATACACTGCAAAAACCAAACCTTAACAAGCATTTTAATCTTATATTTAGAATTTAGAATCTTATTTCTGTTACTTTTTTGTTAAATAAGATAAAAAAGACTGCCTATGGGGTGAGATAGTTTTACTCATTTCAAGATTTACCAGTGGGGTAAGATAATTTCACTTGTCAAGCAAAAAGTTATTTAAAACAAGATAATATTTTCCACTTTAGAGAAAAAAAAGTTTTATGTCTCATTACAAGACTAAAACACTTTTTTACAGACATTTTTTGCAGTGTATGAAGATTTGTTCTGGCAAAGCTTGATAACTACATACTAAAAGCAGGTCTTATGCACTTCACAATTCAATTAAGAAAAGTGTTTCAGCATCAAACATGCTTCCATCTAATCCCGACGTGTGTAATGTTTGAGCGCCGCCTGGAAATTTTGGTAGCGTGTACTTCTACCCTGTGAGAATAGCAATAACACATTTCAAGTGGCTGTACTGCCACAGGCTGTTTCATCTTCTATACTGACATTTCCCAGGATGCAACTAATTTATTTCTTCTGCAGCCGCACAGTGACGATAGCCTCGGAGAACGCAGATTGCCAGGAAGGAAGGTTTTTCTTTTTTTCTTTCTGTGAACGGGGACCAGATAACTCAGAAGGATTCTCAGCTTCATGAACCTTAGCTGTGCCCTTAACATGATCTCCTACTGGACACGCAATGCTCCAGCACATGAGGCTACACCTGGGGTCATAAACAGGAGATAGCATCAGGACTGACGCCATTGTGTACGCACGCACACACACACACACACACATGCGCACACACACAGGAACCTTGTCCTTGTGATTGGCGGGTGGGGGTGATTATCCTGCGCTCACTCCTGTGGCTCTTTAAAGGCAAGCCTTATAGAAGCTGTCACTTCTGGGTAACTTATAATAGCTGAGCTTCTTATACAGTCTACAGGGCAGATGCTGTGATTTGATGTATTTTTTTTTCCCTCCAGTGTGATAATTGGCTTATTCAGGTTCCGGGATGCTGAAGGTTAATGATTGTCGAAAACATGATTTTAGACTTACAGCAACTACTGAGCATTTTTTAAAAACCTTTATGCTTGTACAGGGCGTTTGTGAGGGATTGATAAGCACAGGGGCATGTATACTGCATCAATGAGAACCTGCTCTTTTGCTGGCAGGTCGCAGAGGGGTGGAGCAGCTATGCAAACGGGCCCAGTATTTACAGCCGTTGTGCTTTCAAGGGTGGCCCCATAGGCCATCTCTAAACACAGGCCAGCGCGCGGCTTTCAGTGGTCCATTAATTACACCACACAGAGGACAGCGGATGAACAGGTGAATTCAGGCATCCCCGCAAAAAAGTCACTCTTATGGAAATGGAATATTCGGTATATATATCCAGACTTTTTTTTAAACAATGATAAATATATTTTTTGCAGTAATGTACATGATAATCTTCCCAAACACTATGAAGTATGTATGAAGTATATATTGTTTATCTTAATATTTGCATATCCCAATATATTCCATTTCTGCGAGGGCACATCTGCAGCTGCTGGGAGCTCTGAAACAGCCAAAGAGCTCGACCACCTGTAGCCGTCCGATCCCTACGACTTCTGATGGCATTATGTCCGTTTCTGGACAACCTTTCCGCTTGCTTGTCTGGGGCAAATACGATTGACTGACCGGGTGGCTGCTGTTAGGATTAGCTGGAAACCACGCGGAAGTGGAAGCGGATGGAAGCCGCAACAGGATGCAGAGCGCGCCGGAGACCATAAAGCTCCCACATCCCTTTAATCAGCCCCTCCCACCTCTTTTCTGCAAGATCCTAAAGCCCCACTTCCCCTGCCCGGTGCAGCATAAATGATTGAAGATGTGTTGGCGTGTAAAAATAGCAGCAGAACAGGAAGAGAAGCCGAAGAGTGTCCAAGGGCCAAAACATTCATCACGAGAAACATATGAAGGCACAAACATTGTTAATTAGCAGCGTTTGGACGGAACAATGTCGCATACCTGCGGTTTCTATAGTCTTCCTACGCAGATAAATAGTAGAAACATGCACCTCAAGTACTGTAGAGAAGACTTTATGGCCAACTTATTACTGCAAATGTTTTCCCATTTGAAGCGGACAACAAAATATAGGTGTATACAGAAACAATCAGTCCAAGAAGCAATGAAAGCAGGGCTCAAGTACACTGTACTGTGCAGTGGAAAGTTCTGCAGGTCCTTTCGATGCGACTCGTTCGTATGAAACGCGATTGCGCGATAGCTTTTCGGACAGCCTAGGCTGACCGTTCTCGCCAGCTCCCTTTCCAAGAAGCCACCGAAGCGAGTCTGCGCGCAAGCCCGGGGAGTTGGAGTGCGTCGCACTTTCAGGAGGAGCGGAGGCCCCAGCCCAAGGGAGCCGAACTGAGAGCTGCTGGAGTTCCGGGCGGGGCCAGCCGGGCTTGGCAGTAATCAGCGGTTTGGCGAGCCAGATGGGAGCCCGAGGGCTGCAGGGCCCGGCAGGAAGCGGTGCGGTTCAGGCCGGGCTTGTCATCCTGGTGCGGGGGTAGGCACTGACATTGGGACTGGACAATTGGGGGGTTTGGGGGTGGGGCAAACTCTAGCTTTTATACCAGGACATCGCATGAAGCAGGGTGGGCGGAGTCAAAGCTTCGGTACTGAGCTTTTACAGGAGTCACCCGCTGAAGAAAAGCCTGGAGGTTTGTGACTGTCGAGCCCTCCCCCTTCTGTCCACACTGCTCAGGCTTTAGTTGCGTCACAGGCCCACGACATGAATGACACAATAGCATCCCACGCAGAGCAATTTTGGGGAACTTGACTTACGCACTGATTTAATGCCGGGAGGCGGGCCAAGAGGAGAGCGCGAGGGCAGCCAAAAACGCTACGATGAATCAGAGGACGAGAGGTAGGGAGTGCGGCTCGTGGCTGAATGCAAGAGCTTTGATCAAAGAGTGTCATACCCCATCCTTTGAAAAGCGCCATCGATCCCTTTGCCGAGACAGACTTAAATCTTCGGCTTACAAGCCATGTGTCAGGCCAGTCTCGTCCACTCAGCCTTCCATGCACCAACAGTGCGCCTCACAGAGATAAGTATGCATGGACCGCCTCGCAATTGGAGGGAGGAGTGGTATGTTATTACGTAAAAGGCCTGCCAACCCTCCCTTGACTGCTCGGCATTCACGCATTCATTGTCTCAGTTTAGAGTATGGTTGTCACCAGAGGCCTAGCAGAGTGTGGCCCTGTGGTAGGACTGATAACTGGTAGATGATAATTCCCAGCAGTGCTGGTGTGTAGCGACCGGCTGTGCGCCCCGCGGCAGGGAAGGGAGTTGGCAACCCGGCTCCGGAGAAGCGTGACCGATCGTTTCATTTCCACAATCCTTTTGATCTGGAGTTCCTGCCTTCCAACATATCGCTCCAAAAATAACTCCGGCATGCCGCGCAGGAAAGCCACGGCGAGACCACCTAGCTGGTACCGGGACTAAGAAAGGATGGGGCCCTACTTCCAGCTCCTGCATAAACATCGGTGGGACCACCTTCAGCACGGAAACACAGCTAAGTCTTCACAAACATATCATTTGCCATTAATCCCATTCTGACTGCTAGCGTACAAGCCTTTAAAATGTTACAGCAGTGCCAACATGCCATGCATTGTCGTTTACAATGGAATGAAATACTCTATTACATAAACCATAGACTTGGACAGCTTAGTACATGTAAAAGAAATGATCCATACAACTGGGGCTCTACTACAGTAAGGTGAGATGTAGGCAGCATTGAGAATGCATAGTAAAACGGCAGCATAGTAACCACTGCTGTCTAATCTTTAGAACAGAAGTAATCTCCATGCAAACCACTACTTTGGAATGAAATCTTAAAATAAAATCTTTAGCACTATAATTTGGTGCACCTTAATGTGCTATTATGACACTGTCAGATTGATCAACTTAACTTATTGCCTGATATTAACTGAAACAGCTGCATTGGATACGCTGCCTGGGCCATACTGGATTACCAAGCGGAAAATCTGCCGATAGCAACAGTGTGAACATTCAGCAACTGTGAGAAAACCTACAGTGAAGAGCCGTAATGTCTCCTCGCTAAGTAATTTCTTATCAGGCTCCTTGTCGCCAGCAGCCCTCAATGTGAGCACTAGCAGATCTGTTGGCTGTCCCCACCTCTTAGTCTCCTAGCAACAGGATGCCACCACCACTTGCCGGCCCAAAAAATGTTGCAAGCTCCAGTTACTACAAAAGTCTCTGAGCTGGGAGACTTGAGGACACCACCAGCACAGAGCAGATATACTATCTGCATCGTGACACCCTCAAAGTCACTCAATAGACATTGAGAATGGTTAGGCACCAACACTGGAGTGAGTGTAGGAGATTTAACTAGGAGTTCAACTGCGCCCTAATTAGCACCTCAGCTGCCATGATGCTATCTGCAGGCCAGCCAACTAAGGAAGACTTCACAAGCACGTAGAAAAAGCAGTCAGAATTTCTATGGAACCCACCTGGGGTCAACACAGTAATGCTCCATGACCTGCACTGCACATCTGCATGCATTTAGGGCTGTGGACGCATTTTAACTTTGAAACTCTAATGGGAACATACCACATATTAGTTCTCCAATCGGCACAGCCTAAATAGCAGTCACATGACCGAGTTGAGAGCAGGACATATTGAAAGTTTCCGCTGATGAATTATGTGGTGCTCACAGTTCTATATTTATAGTGAGGAAATGTCTGTCTTTGTGACTACTCAGCATAAAGTGCACTTGAATGAGTCAGAGGATGCAGATTTTTGCTCCCGATTCCTGCGACACGTTAATGATTTTGTTTCGTCTTTTACAGTACTCAGAGGCGCCGTGTGAGTTGTGAGCCATAAATTTTCCTCGACTTTGGGGAGGTGCGCGGCTGCTAAAAGACGGGGAGCCGGTTGGGCGGATCGGGGCACCTTGTTGTATGGAGACAATCGTGCTACAGCGGGGCGTGGCGACTCGGCGTCTCCTCCTCCGCCTTCACCGCAACGCAGGTGGGCAGAAAAGGGGAGGGGAAGCAGACAAGCAGGTTCTAGTTTTCTCCCCTTTTCATGGGCCTGTGCCCCTCCCTCCACTCGCCTACCACCAGAGCAAACGCAGAAGCAGATGAACGCACGGCCAGGCGCGGTCATGTTCACAGGCTTCCCGGTACGCTTCCGATCCGGGGCGGTGGCCTTGGTCGCGGCTCAAGCGCATTCCCGTTCTCAGAAAGGGCGAGAGGAATGCTTCCCGTACGTCCTGCCTGAATCGCTCGCATGCCTGAGAGGGAAGGTGAGACATTTTTGAGGATGAAAGCATGCTTGCAACTCCCCGGTGCCCCATCTGTATCGCAGCCAGACAGGAAAGAACTCGTGTCTGGGTCGGACAGGCCAAACCATCCAAACCTGCACGGCTGACATCGAGAGGCATGTTTACGCAGTTTGTTTGCCGACTGCAGCCTCTCTGAGGTGGTGAGGCAGGAAGCCTGGCAGCATGTTAGAGTGGTATTCTGCCTGGCAGGCAGTCAGGCAGGTCACATGTGACATCAGTGAAAAAATGCACTGGCAGGGGAACGGGGGGAAGCACGCAAACCTGTTGCAGACAAGTCCGTCGACTTTTTTTTAAAGGCAGAGCGAAACGCCTTGCACGCATTTCCCATCATGCTCACTCCGCATGCGCACATCTTCCTGGCTGCAATACCAAAAAAAAAGAAGAAAATAAAAATCTCCTGCTTTTCATTGCAAATTTGAATAGAGAAAAAAACTTCAGCAAAACGTTACAAAACACCCCACGATGGGTACAAATAGCTACCGTGCACTGGCTCCGGGGCAGCCAGGTGCGTGCAAGGTGAGGTGAATGCTGTGGCTGTGACTATCCTCCTATCTTCATCAACTGCCACCATGACAGTTAATGGGCAGGCGGCCACCGCAAGCGCAATTCAATAGCTCCGCCAGTCATCAAGTCAGAAGTACCAAAAACGAGAGCTCAGCGAGGCTCGTCTCATTTCAGGGGGAAGCCTGGAGGCACAATTCAACCTTTCGATTCGGTGCAGAGTGCTCTCTCTGCCCCTGTTCTTCTGTTAAACCGAACCAGCAGCGTGCAGCTTTCTCCCTATAGTAAAGGCCGCTAGTGCTTTGTCCTCCACTCCCTCTTTCGTTCAGCCCAGCTAAGATACCAGCAGCCTCCCATCCTGTTGTTCAAACTCAGCAGGTTCTTCCTCTTATCTTAATAAGCCGAAAGCACGAAGGCTCCTGAGCAGCACAAGGTGTCTAAGACTCCCTTTCTCCTTGCCTGGGCGAGAAGGGCAAAAGCTCATTAGGTCCAACAATGCGTCCGGGGAGTTGAGATGGATGGAGACAAAGACGGGTTTGATTTTCTCCCTCCACTCTGGCGATTACCAGCAGGATCTTCCTGACCGCTTCACGCGGTGTGACCGCACCTCCTCAGCGCCTCCGCTTGCTCGTTCGCCATTAAGTACGCGGCGTGTCTAACCCGCCTGTTTCTTTCGGGTGACTTGAACCCCTGACCTCTGCCTCATCTCTGTATCGTAGAGCTTTCATGTGCCAGGCGAGCTGGCTGGCCCACTGGGCAATAGCATGCCTGCTTCTTCCCCTTTGTACCATGTCACTGATTAAGGGCATGCAGTACTGTACGTATCATTTCAGATGACGCAACGCAATACCTTTATCTTTGCTTTTTCATTCACGGAAACAAACCTTGATGGAAACATTTTTTTCATCAAGGACTTATGGCATACGTTTGATGGAATATCAATAGCAGACCAGTATTCCAAGGGGATGTATAAAAAAAATGGGTTAAACGACTGAAGCATAAATCACTTGAAACACCGTATGGAGGAACTATTTGAAGAATTTTGCAGAAATGAAAATATTTTGTTTTCAGAGCCAAGAAAAAATAGAGAAAAGATGCTCTGATGCAAATTAGCAGTATCTTTTCTGAAAAGTACAGTCTCTCATGGGAGGCAAAGGCCTACATTAAAAGCACAGGTGAAAACCACACAGCTGTTCTCAGGACCATGCATACAAGCTAGCGGCTGCAGTATTGCATTGGCGATCATGACAGTTCTGGCTACACAGTTGAAAGCCTATTATCATCCTCCCCTTCCTGTTCATTCTGCATCTCACCCGCTGACCCCTACAGGAGAAGCTTTATAAGATGGGATAGATTTTGATTTTGCATGTGAAACCTGGAAGCTTACATGTAATATATGCTATTAAAATATGCAATATTTGTTCAACTCTTACTGGTTATGATAGCCTCAAACTGGTAAACTAAATATGTGGGCCTAGGTTAACATTCATGGTATTGCCTGGAAGGTACAACAAAACCCAATAAATTAAGAATCCTCCAGGAAAAAAACAAGGGTCTAACCTTGGTGTATAGATTGAGGGGCACACTTTCCTATACAGTTTCTGAGCTATGAGAACTAAATCAGAAGGGCCATTGTATACTCTAAGGAACTAGTGATCTAAAAGAATCATAAGATTATGATCTACAGTATGTGAGATTAACAACATATGTGCGTTGTTATCCAGCAGAAGAAATTGAAGAAAAAAGGTGTACGGACATACCAGAGTAAAGAAACCAAATAGGCAATGTAGATGTGCAGAGCCAGGAGTATAACACACAAAAACAATTCTTAAAAACTAACTATTTAAATAGGATATTTTGTTTCTGAAAGGCCCACCTTCCTTTTCTATTTTTTTTGTTTATTTACAGAGGGAGAAAGCAGAGCTTTGAAGGTGCCATGGCGGAGATTATGCCCATGCAGGGATTTGTATATGGCTTAAGAGTTGGCCGTCCTACAGACTTCGCTACACATCCCGCCTTTCCTTTGCACTTTTATTCTAATTATTTTTATTTCAGGCTAATAATATGCAATATAAAGGAGCAAAATTGCATTCAAATCACAAATTCAAATTGATGTTCCCAGATATAAATATTTTAAAACACAAGTTAAAAAAAAGGTGAAATAAATTTTTTGGGCAGGTTTGTCTTTGCACAACTAACAGATCGTAATTGCCTTCCTGTTAAGAGGCTGGCTTTGCTGCCTCCTGATGCAAGTTACTGGCTATTACTGGTGGAAAGTTGCAGCAGGGCTGTTCTGGCTTTTGTGTAACTGTGACTGTTGTGTGGCCGTGACGATGCTTTGGCTTCCTGTTTTGCAAACGGAGCGGACTGCGTTGCGGCCTCCCTGGAGACTGCATTCCTTCAGGTGTAGCCGAGGGAGCCATGCATCACAGCCAAAGCATCTCCACCGTCTCGTGGGACGCAGGGAAGAGACAGCTGGAGCTGACCCAAAGACGGACGAGCCAGTCGTTTGTTCAGCTTCAACGAGGAACAAAGGTGCCAAAAAGCAAATGCCTCCCCTCCCGCACGCACGTACTGCAGACTTTCCTGCAAATTCTGATTGGCTTCTAGGGCTGAGCGGGAGTGGTTAGGCTCACTCCGCTAGCATATCCGTCTAGACAGCAGCTTAGACTGAACTAATTTTGGAGGAATCCAGCAAACCCACAACTACTCATAATAACAAACGGCAATTCATGTTTATTCCTCCCACCCCAAAGAAGTTTGAGGTGATGTACAGCCTCTTTGAATTTTGCAGACATCTTTTATGTTATAACCTACATGTATGCACAGGAATTAGCCTAAATGCCTTTTGGCTCACCTGAGCCAAACAGAAATAACTGTCTGACATTCAATTTAATAAAATGCCCAACAGCGCAGTAAGCACTCTTGTGAGCCACTGCATTTCTCAAAGCACATTTCTCAATTTGTACCAGCTCACAGATAATAATCAAGAGCGCACTAATTTTCTTGGAATGTCCCGTTGATGCAGAACGACAGCCAGTCACGTTATCTTAGGTATGCAATTACAGAACGTCTAAAGTTCACGTCTCTATCATAACATTGCCAAGGCCGTTAGAGTTGGCCACTGTCTTACTTTTCCCCCTTTTCCAATAAACATACCCTCCCAAACAGAGGTATAAATAGAACTAACAGTTTAGTACTTTGTAATGACCCTATTTGGTACTTACTCAGCTAGTACCTGAACATGAAATTAATCAAGAGGGATGGCCAGTCGAAGCTCGGTCAAAAGAATGCCAACACCAGATTCTCTACAAGGCCAGATTCTCTACAGCCGTTTATTTGTGGAGGGAAAAAAAAATCAGTTTCATGTTGTCTTTACTGGCTTCTAAAGTGTGATTTTCACCTTGGGCAAAGAAAACACAAAAAAAGAAACTGCTACCTTCATGTGCAACTGGTTTGGCTAGTCTGTTCACAAAAATAAATAAATAAAACCTAAAAGCATATCTGACTTCAGTCAAACCTGCGGCTTTATTGGTATTCAGTGGAAATGTAAACAAGATTATTACAAACTTGGTTGAATGACTGCAGTGAAAAGGGGTGCAGTCAGCCACTGGCTCATCCTTAACTTGTATTGCACATACAGTAATACTAGTAAATTTGTAGCACACTCTCCTTAATTTATGTTTGGTTGAGAGAAATGTAGAAGGCACCAGAAAGCAAGTTGCTTTGAAAAAGCTTGCGGCAATCTGCTGTGCACCCCTCACTGACAAACAATATCCAGGACGTGTCAACTGAAATATGATAAGAGATATGCATAGAGCATAGTCATTTTTTATCTCACAGCTTCTTGGGGTGAATTACCAGTCCATTAAAGAATTTTATGTGCATTGTTCAGGGATTTTGAATGGGCTCGATAGTGTTTGTTCAAGGAGATTTGAGTTCTGGCGGTAAAAATCGTGAACGCCATTAGTCATTATTAGACATGACATTACAGAATCACCTTTTCAGTGTGCTTGCCATGATTCATTGACAAATATGATAATCTTTGTGTGACTCACATAATTTTCCCCAGTTTCCTAAAAAGATGCACCATTAAACCAGCTTGAAAGTACAATAGTACTTGGAAAATGATAATGCATTTCAAAGGTATCCTTTTGAAAATCTATCCCTTTAAATAGATACACCACTAAAGTACATGCATCTTTAAAATACTATAGTCAGTTTACTCTAGTATACATAACTAACCTGTTTATATTGTTTAAAAAAGCAACAAAAAAGCGAACTATTCCCTTAAAACATCTGGATTTATGTACCACCTGGATGTCACAGCCAGAAAGATGTACAGTGCACATTTCCCACAATTGCACGTTCATATGTGATAACTGTACAATACAAAATAAAAAAGAATGCCTTGGTTCACCCCTGTCTAAGAATAGAAAGAACCACTGCCAACCATACTGACCATGAGGCAATTTAGCAAAATACCATGCCCTTCACCAAAATCCTCACCCTTGAGAGTAGCAGATCACAAAGCTGTACTGTATGTACTGTAAAGGGTGTTAGTAGACACACACATCAATGGAAAGTGTCCAGTCATAAAATACATAATCCCCGGCTCTCAAACCAAACTGCTGTCTTATTTTTTTGTTTTAGAGTGAAGGCAATGGACAAGTGAAGAGACTGTATCAAGCACTAAGGTACCAGGTGATTTCACTCGAAGTAAACGGGTACCCTCTGATACAGGTACCCGCTGTCACGCGACCACGTGCCTCGCAGGGGAGTTTCACCCACTTGGGCGGGAGCCCTGCTCGCGACAAATGAAGCGCTCTGTGTAGAACTGTACATAAGTACACATAATTCACCTGACCCCACTCAAAAGGAATGCAGGGCGGGAAAGGAGACAAAAGAGTTTGAAGTAGCAGAGATAAATACACTTGGGACTGTGGTGAAGAACATATCAGTGACACATCGCACTGCACTGGCCATATGGAATGTGTGTAGCAGACTGGTCTTTCTGTGGGTGACTACACACGCACGCACACACACACACACACACGCACGCACATATACGCACACACACACACACATCCAGATTTTTACTTTCTCTTATTTCTCAAGTAGGCATCACAGACAATTTGTACATTTACAATATGTACTGTATGCCCTCCTCCACTAAAGGTTACTAATAAAAATGTGAAAACTTGAAGGCATCTTTGATTTGTGATAGATATGTATATTCTGGTGCCCAAGCATGAAAAAAAAACAAAGTGGTTAATCTCTGATGAGAGGTGAATAGAAATCTCTTTTGTGTACAACGTAGTATTTTTAACAGGCTATAAACCTCCCTTCCTTCCTTCGTTCAAATGCCAAATCAACCAACCATCTACAAAACAGTGCAAAACAGTCTGTCCATGGCTAAATTTAGAAGACATTTCTTACATAATCTCCACAGAAAAACACCTTGCTCCCTAAACAGACACACCTTGTGCACTGTGCGTGTTTCTCCAAATACGGCGAGACGCAAGATTGAGTGAGAAAAAGGGGGGGGGGGGGGGGGGTGTACAAACCCAAAAATTGGGACAGTATGTAAAATGCAAATAAAAGCAGAAAGCAGTGATTTGTAAATTCCCTTTTACATATATTTTAATTGAAAACAGTACAAAGAAAAGATATTTAATGTTTTACCTTATCAACTTATTGATTTTTGTAAATATGTGTTCATTCCGAATTTTATGCCTGCAACACGTTCCAAAAAAAAATTGGGACGGAGCAAAAAATAAAGACGGGGAAGGTTGTGGAATGTTCAAAAAACACCTGTTTGTAACATTCCACAGTTAACAGGTGAATAGGTAACAGGTGCTATCATGACTGATTCTATCATGATGTGTATAATGACCAATGTATAAAAGGAGCATCCACAAAGGCTTGGGTGTTTATGAGCAAGGATGGGTCGAGGTTCACCACTTTGCAAAAAACTGCGTGAGTGAATAGTGTTTAAGTTTAAGAACGACGTTTCTCAATGCACGATTGCAAGGAATTTAAGGATTTCACCATCTACAGTCCATAATATTACTAAAAGATTCAGAGAATCGAGAGAAATCTCCATTCTTAAAGGGCAAGGCCGAAAACCAATATTGAATGCCCGTGACCTTCGATCCCTCAGACGGCGCTGCATTAAAAACCGACATGCTTCTGTAATTAATATAACCACAGGGGCTCGGGAATACTTCGGAAAACCGTTATCAGTAAACACGGTTTGTTGCTGCATCTACAAATGAAAGTTGCAAATACAAATGCAAGACTCTACTACGCAAAGCGTAAGCCATATATCAACAACATCCAGAAACGCTGCCGACTTCTCTGGGCTCGAGCTCATCTGAGATGGACTGACACAAAGTGAAAACGTGTGCTGTGCTCTGATGAGTCCACCTTTCAAAGTGTTTTGAAAATAATGGATGTCGTGTTCTTCTGGACAAAGAGAACCATCCCGATTGTTACCAATGCACGGTTCAATATCCAGCGTCTGTCATGGTATGTTGGGTGTGCCCAGGGCATGGGTAACTTGCACATCTGTGAAGGCACCATTAACGCTGAAGGGTACATATGCATTTTGGAGCAACATGCAGCATCTAGATGACGTCTTTTTCAGGGACATCCCTACTTATTTCAGCAAGACAATGCCAAGACATATCATGCACGTATTACAACAGCGTGGCTTCGTAGTCAGAGAATGCGGGTGCTAGACTGGCCTGTCTCCCATTGAAAATGTGTGGTGCATTATGAAGGGAAAAATACGACAACGGAGACCCCGGACTGTTGAGCAGATGAAGTCTTATATCAAGCAAGAATGGGAAACAATTCCGCTTTCAAAACAATTAGTGTCCACAGTTCCCAAAAAATTACTGAGTGTTGTTAAAAGGAAAGGTGATGTAACACAGTGGTAAACATGCCCCTTTCCCAACTTTTTTTCTGGCTGTGAAGAGTACAGAATTGCTTTGTCATCATGCAATGTAATGAACCAATCAACAGTACTGTTTGTCAGGCTTCAAGGGTCCAGTGCAACAGCAACGCAGACTCAAAATTCAGCCCATCAGGACTAAAATTAGATAAAACTTCTGCAGTGTTAAAGAGAGGAAAACTCATTACATTTGTCCCAAGATGAATACATGTTTCAAAATATTTATTTTCAGCATTGAGAAGTCTTAAGATTATGAATGTGAGCGCACAGGAGCGGATAGTTTTAATGTAAATATTTTCAGCCTAATCTAAACATTTTCAATCTAGCCACAAGCGGTTCATGCTTAAACAGAAATTATGTCATTTTAGCCAAGCTAATGCTACTTGTTCCTGAATCAGTTGTGGTGCAAAAATGCCTTTAGATGTAAAATTCCAGCCTAATTTTGTTTCCTGTCATTTGAGCTCCTTTTACCTGATTGGCCACCAGTGCCTGATTGACAGGAATAAAACTGCACTGTAATGGTGAGTGAATATCATACCCTAGCCATATAAAACAAGGAGATGTACTGACCTAGGAGTTAGTCCTTTTTCCTCTTGTGAAAAATAATTGTGACATAGACTTCCTGCCACTCCCCCCCAAGGGCAATATAACGGAGGCGGGCAGATGAGACGCAATACATCACTGCTGCACATCTCACAGTATCTGCAGCCAGAGTCTGTTCTTAACAAGCCTTGCAGGACACCATTAGCCAACCTGAGATGGGGAAAAAAGACCAATTTACAGGGACAGTCTGACCGAGAGGTGGAACACCAGGGCCACAACTAAACATGAGCACTTACATTAGCACAAACTGGGTCAATCTGGTATTAACAAGACACACAGTCCTAAACATCACACATTCCAGGTGTCTAGTTTCACACCTTACAGTGCCACTTTGGCCCCTTTTCATTCCCATTTTATTGTCATACAGCAGTGGTTTCAGCACCAGGATGTACACTCAACCACATGCAACAGTAAACAAACCTGACCTGTTGGTGCATGGGGTTACCCTTATGGAAAAAGAATACAACGCAGTATTGTAAATATATCAAAATTATCATGACAGTATATTTAAAATATACTGCAGTATATTACATTTCCATAAGAGTATGGTTGGCTACACAGTGTGTACACACAAACATATGCATAAAATCTGTTTATTAGCAGAATTAACAGATGAGCCAGTTGTGGCGGCAATCTCCATATTTGCAGATTGAAAAGGGCAAGGTCATTAGCATGTGATTCAGGACTTTACACTCGTGGTTTGCCTGCATGAATCTCTCATAAATGCGACATCAATAGGTTTTTAATATGTCCAAGGTGCTTTAGGAAATGGTTATGGAAATAGGATGGATCACACAATCCACACCAAAGGTCTCATTCATATAGAAATTTGGAAACTTTTACAAATCAGTATGCTAATAAACAGGAAGCGTTCTTGTGTACGGTGTCTCATTGTTCTGAATTACACTGATTTCCTCTCACTGAGGCTTGGCAGAGCCACTGCAGAGCATTACTTCTCATCATGTTCCGATGGGTCTTTCTGCAGCAAACATTTGACACAAGCAGGTGGTAAAAAACTAACAAGACGTCCCTACTCAATCTGAAAACAAGCTGTGAAAAAACACTCCTGTTTTCAGAGATGAGGCACAATAAGGGGTAGGTATAGGGATGATCTAATGATGGCATCATCAGCATGTTTGCAGGGGTAGGGAGGGAGGGATGGTATCACCAGAAAGGTCCTGAACATTCCATATAAGGCATTCCTGTGCACGGAGAGGCACCCTGCCCCTCTGTGAGCCGAGAGAGGAGGCCCTGCCACAGTCACCTGACAGCCTCTCTGCCCCGGGTGACGGTATCCCGGACAGCCAGAGAGGTTTGAGGGAGGCGGGCACTCTCTGTAGCTCTGCAGCCACACCACTGACCTCACTGACAGGAACCCCCACCCCCACCCGCAGAATAGTTGGAAAGCTCCTGAGCAGTGGCTATGAATATCGAGCAGCACAGGGACATACTGAGTTTGTAACAGAGTGAGGGAGCTGCCAAGATATTTCTTGTCTTTAGTGTTTGGGTAGAAGAAGGAGGGTCTGACTTTCAGGAAATCAAAGAGGAACAATATGAGATCATTACCTGGAAGCCAGTGGAATGTACACACATATTCTAACACTGACTTCATTGCAAAATGTCTGGATTGGCCAGCTTATCCTTGTGACATAACTACCACCTGCTACAAAGTCCATTTCTATCACTACCAGTTGCCCCGTTTCCACAACAGAACTTTAGAACTTTACAACGGTTCTCATGATGCATTGCTGCTATCGTGCTAAACTTGTATATGTGTTTTCCTGTGAAGCAACTGGGCTTTGCCTTTATCAAGCACTTAGCCTTTCTACAAGAGGTTTGTGGAAGCAGTCTACAGTTGTTAAGTTATTAAGGTTTTTAATGCAACATTAGATACAAGGATTGTGGGAAATACCTTAAAAATGAATGATGCACCTTCTGATGACTTTACTACGTTTGACGGTTTCAGGAAATTAGGCACAGGTCTTTTTCAACGTCAAGCAAAATGTTACTGCAACAGTAAGACAAAATACAGCCAGATCCAAAGCATACCTCTTATTTTTTAAATACTGAAAGATGCTACTTATTTCTGCTCAGTGACAAACCTCCAGTCAAAGCTCCCAGGATCTCAAATCTCCACTCCAGATCTGCATCTCTTTTTTTGAAGTTGCAAAAATACATTACAAACAGGTTGAACGTGTGACGGTTTAAGTAAAACTGAGCACTTTAGTCACACAAACTTATGCTGCCATCGTTTCCACGTACCGAAAATAGCTCCCCACGCTGTGCCGCCAGTGGACAGATGGGTATCGGGGGCGCGGATCTGCCCTGCACACTCTAAAGACCTCCCTGGTGTGGCTTTGAGGGGCTAGGCCCGTATTAAGTGACAGCAGGAAAGGGCGACCTGATCCAAAGCAAACACACTCGCCGCGGATAATGTCAGATTTGCGTAAGCAGGACGCAGCTTTACAGCGCAGCCCGTGGTCCAGGGTTCACCTTTTAAAACAAACACCATTGTGCGGCAGGAGAGAGAGGTAGTGGGTGATGGGGGGGGCGCTTAGCTGGAACTTCCCAGAATGAATGCTCCCCATTCAAACAGCCAGCACTCAGAGAAAGGGCTGCCCCAAGTTCGCCAGATGCCAGTGTCGCTGCGGGCAACGCTCAAATGTGCAACGGCAGCATTGTGAAACCCTCAGCCATTGTGTCTCTCCCCATCCCCCACTCTCCATTCCTGCTTAATATTGCCATTCATCTGCAAGAGAAAAATGCACATATATAATACCAATAACAATAACTTCAATGTGTTTCTTTAGGTTGGGATTTTACAAACTATTCTTTGGTTCCTGGAGTTGCACATTAATCTGAATTTGCATACCATGAGGGGAATAGGGTTGCTGATAAATGCTGATGCCTTCTTTCCTTGGAAGGACAGCGAGCTTTCCAGTAAACCGACAAATAAAACGCTGCCCCTCGTCCTTTACTGTGGAGAGTGCTGCTGGAAATGGCTTCTGCAGGAAGCACAGTAACAGTTTGAAACATCTGGAGCAAGAAATCTAAAAAATAGGCATCTAAAACTGTGCTTACATTAGGGCGGTTCAAATTTCTACATCTTTTTTACCGTTTCTGGGGAAATCCCAGGCCACTCATTGAAAAGCTGTGCTTTTGCTTTCCAGTCTGGTGACGTACTATCTGCATTCATGTCACAATTCATCATTCAGCATGTAGCAAGAGTCATGTAGTGTGTGTGTGTGTGTGTGTGTAACTTGTAGGCTATGCAGGTATGTAGTTACCCACACTTTCTGTCTACAATAGCCAATTCAGGATCAACTTACCCAGGACAGAATGTACCTAATTGTGATGAATAAAGACTGAACTCAATCAGAGCATGGGGGTGGCGGGGGGGGGGGGGGGGGGGGGGGGGTGACATTTCAAAATGTACACACACTATACCCACTCAAATCTGTTTGGCCTGGATAATTTTCCAGCACTGAGCAAACACACCATCCTAACTCTACTATTTTAGTCCAATTCTAATTATTATGATGGCCTCATGTGGGAAACATTAATGAGAGCTTCTTCATAATCAGTGTCAAATCAGAAGCTGCTAGAACAATAGCATCACTCAAGATAATGTACTAATTTGCCAGTCTCAATTAGACGTTTATCAAATCAAAGTTTGAGAAAAGAAAACAGCTGGTACATATAGTTGCAGCACAAGTGCACATGCACATTTAGTGTTTCCAGTAAGGCCACATGGAGCCAGGCCAACACAAACATTGCTTCTTATGAGCCTTATCAGCAAGACAGTTTAACACTGACAGTTATTCACAAAGAGAGCTTGCATTCAAATATTACAAACTCTAATCTGCGAATCGAACCACATGCATTAAAAAGCGTATTGCGATGCCTAAGGTGGAGGATATTTCTAGCCAACGAATGTGTTTGATTGAGTTCTGTAGTTTTCCAAAAATGCTCAAGTGCCTCATGACACACAATGATTCATCGACGTATTTGGATTACTACTAAACTTGTGTAACCTTTCTTGGTTCAAGCAGTACCCGGTCAGGACAGAAAACACTGAAAACTTTGCATCATCAAACTCTGTCAAAACACACTGCATTGGGGAAATACTACCGGCTGGAAAATTAGACCGATGCCTGTCAGTCGGCTGAAGGCAGGAGTGTAAAGCTGTAGAAGGATGTAGACCTCAGTAATGTGAATGGGATGCAACCCCCAGGCACAAAAAAGGGTCATTAATTCATTAATAATTAATAATTAGTTTCACTTTGTGTGCCCTGCAAATGGTAACACAGCACTGAAACATGCAGCAAAAGTACCTTCATCACACTCACATCCCAAGGGATGTTCTAAGGAATTAATACAAGCATGGAATGGATCTGAATAAGCACTTGTTAAACTCGTTTGCATAATACTGTAATTTTCTGCAGGTTTCAGTTGGTTAGCTGATAACCAATTAAATGCTGTCAATTAGCTGTGGGCCTGCCATCTGTTAGCAACTCAGTTTTAGGCACTGTGTAAGGGATCACCTCAATCACTGTGGAGGACTGATCCATGAGCCAATATCTCTACATTTGATTCACAATGAAATCATTTTTGGAAAAGCTTTAAACTGTTTTTTTGCACATTGGTACTGTAAGAGAAAAATCAGTTTCCATTTTCTCAAGATGGTCCAGCAGTTTTGTATCAACAGTTTAATGTATGAACCATGACAGTATTTTGTGCATGCGTCAACCTGAGAAGACACTTTTGCACGTCAATGAAAGGTTCATAACCACTGATCTAACCAATTACGTTTTAACATGGCCGGCCACAAGTCCATCACCACTTAACCTACAGAAACAAACACTACTCTGGTCAATGTGGGAATCTTGGCTACCCTCTTTAAAAACAAATTTTTTGACCTCATTTCCAGTATCTATTGCAACCCAGTACCACATAACGACCAATTACATGCCGCGCTAGTCATTGTCCAGTTGTACAATGGCTAATTGCTTCAAAAAGCCCTCTGGGAGCCATCAAGGATTGCTGCACTGCTGTGAATGTAGGAGATACCAAACCTGAGAGGCTACATTCTCACTCAATTGAACTGCTGGGTGCGGTCGAGGAAGAGGTGGAGACACCAAAAATAAAGCCATCCCTGTTGAGCCTATATAGCTGTGCCAAGATATCACAAATATTAATCACTGACAAAAAATAAAATGATTAAAGCCTCAGTGACATACACAGCACTGGTTACTGGGTGGATAGTCATGAAAACTAAGTACTGTACCTGGGTTACAGGTATTGTACCTTAATTAAAGCAGTCATAGCACGGTATTCATTCTGTTCTGCATTTAGTATTTCAGATGAAGTACTGTGCCCAGCACAGTGCCATATGGGTCTGTGATGTTCTGCTACCTCTGATAGAACATGCAGAACAGTCCATCCAAAACACAGCCAGGGTTGGCTGATGAGGCTGTCCTGTTTATTCACTGCAGAAACTTGACTGTAATATATGATGCCACACACAAAAAAAAAGGTCTACAACATCATAGCACATGATGAAATAATTTATGCTTATGAGATGCAAAGTAGCAAATTATATTGGCATGTTAACATAAAAACATAAACTGTTAACTATATTTTGCATGAACCATTGTATGGCGTGACAATACTGTGTTATAAAGGTGAAGTTAGCCTATCTAACAAAAGATAGCCATTCTACACTCATCACCCTAGAGAGAAGAGAAGTGTAAATGTTTCCAGAACAAACAAATGTTATGTTGATTTGGACATGCTATCTTTGGAAAATAGGTGGTTACACCTTATAACATATCAACCATAAAAATTTTTCTGATAGCCTTGTCATAATGGTATAAAAAAGAATATTAGCCACTCACAGCCCTCTGCTTACAAATAAATGTCCCGCACCAACACCCCCCCCCCCCCCCCCCCCCGCCCACTGGGCTTCACGTAGCACCGTGTCACGTTTCAGCGTTTCACCTGACGCAGCCTGAGTCACCAACCTCAGCCAGCACACAAACCGGCCAGTCTTCCCCTTTATGCCAGCACGACATGTGTCTGTGGCTGACGGTTACACGAGAGGCCACCTGCCATGCTGGCACTGCCAATGCAGGTCTCAGATCAGTTTGATCCTATGGGCTTATGTTGAGGCCCTGGCGGCGTGCGTGCTGCATACCAAAAGGAATCTCCCGCTATCCACGTTCACCAGTGTGGTGCCTGCTATCTCCTGACCACCACGTAGAGGGAGTATGGGAACAGCAAAAAGGCAGGGACGGAGCACAGGCTAAACCGGGTGCGAACAGGTGAGATTCTCACATTAATTGCTATGATCTGGTGACCTTTACTCCTGCCTGAAGATACTGAATCTCATTTCAGTGACCACTGAGGGGCACAGAGTGAGTTTAGCAAAAAGAGAAACAGTACAACAACCATCATTATGCTTGATAAAGATCTGGGCCTGTTATGGAGCAGATTACTGAACTGATGGAGGCTTGAGGGACATAAAATGTAGGATGGGTTTCACAAATGGGAGAACTGAGTGACAAAAAACTTGTGACAAGTGCAGTCATTGATCAGATAATGGATATGGGAGGGGGGCTTATATAACAGGAAGCACCACTGTTGCTCTGACCCATTTCCTTTTCAAAGCCTCTTGCCTGCCGTGGTGAGCATTCCAGCAGTGGCAGACAGAGGTGCAGAGGGAGAGGCAGAACTGGGAGGCATGATGGGAAGGCTGCGTAAGAGAGGTTATGTAAAAGGTGGTAAATTCCCACAGGACAACAAATGCCTATCAAGGCATGGTTAAAGTAATTGCTTGTGTAACCCTACACCTCCATGTGGGATTAAGGGTTAAAGGGTTAGGGATTTCTGGGATCAGGTTCCATATCCAGTGGGAACAGGAAGTATCCATTACCATGCAAATCTTTAGGAAAATGTCTGGTGGGGATTGTGAAAATACCTTTAAATCTAATAGCAAGTTCTGCTCTGAACATCGCCATTGAAATGATCTCAAATAAACTGAACATCCCCATTGAAATGATATCAAATAGACTTAACCCTCCTGAAATATAACTTCTCCATAACATTTTACAATAACTTTCCTTTTCTACCATGAAAGCCATGAATTGAGGCTTGTGTGTGCTTTATTTGACCTAACTGGTGGAGAGCCATTTCAAACAGGCACTAAAACAACGACAGGAGGAGAAAAAAAATGAAAGGGAGAAGGCTGGAATGCGAGGCATGCATTCCCTGGAAAGAACTCTGCACTCAACCACATCAAGATTCCAACTGCGCCTTGCGCTCCATGGCCTGACGCCTCCTTCGTGTCCAGTGAGTGGCTGAGCGCGCTAGCAGCTGGCTCCTGCGCCGGAAGTAGCTCCAAAAAAGCACATGAAAGGGAATTCTCGCCTACTTGCGGCGTGTTTCGGCAGGGTCGGATTTCAAAACGGCCCCAAACGGACGGGGGTAGCACGCGCACTGGGCCGGGCCTCACATAAAACAACGTCAAAATGATCCGGCACTGCCCACAAGACAGGGGCAAACTAATTAGGCGACGCCCTTCCCTCAAAGCCTGGGGTGGGCAGCCATGAGCGGCACATCCGACGTGGAACATTTAAGCGTCCGCAGGCTTTTTCGAGAACGTCCGACCAAAATTACTGGAAATATGAAGGATTTAATTTTTTTTAACAGGATGGAGATTTAGGGGGATTTCAGGTATTTCGAAATGTTACGCTGAAATTGATCCTCCTTGCGCTTGTTACCATGGGATGGAAAAATACAACTTTTGAGGTGCACGACTGCTGTTTGTGCCGGAAGCTTGGCCGGAAGCAACAGGAGGGGATCATGTTGTTGGCAACGTGATCTCCTCTGACCTAGTTGCGAAAGGGATGAAATGGGCCAAGGGCTGGGGGCACAGAATTCAGGTTAATAAAGCCGCTACCTGTGAAGAATGCATTTCCCACTCTTCCTCAAGATGCTTGTATTGTACTTTGGACAATGGCCCTCTGACATCCTCTACCTGTTCTCACACTGAAGTAGAAAAGCAGAGGTTACGTGACAAAGCAATGCTCTGCTATGACCTCCTAAGGCTTAATTATTTTTTATCCACCATTGCAGAGGGAATGACTCACATACTCCAGTGACTGACTGACTGACTGACTCCCAGATTAACAACATTCACTAGTGTGCCATCTAGTGGGACAGCTAGGGAAATACAGCCAGCAGTGTGGTTGCAGAAAATATCGACGGAGCCTGTCCGGTTTGTGTTTAAATCAGAATTTGCTTAGAGGCAAACTTAAAAGATGGGACTTTGACATAAATCAGAAAGGATAAATCTGTTCTCATCTGTGTTGATGCAGGTGCAAATTAAAGTAACTCATTGGGGAGGGGGGGGCAAAACGTGGAAAATTCCTCTATTGGCATTGAGAATAGAGAAAATTCCTCTATTGGCATCACAGGCCTGTGCAAAGACAGCAAGACATGGGAGAGCAATACACACACACAAACACACACACAAACAACAACACACACACATGATGACCCAATGATGGGAATACCAAGCATGCCTTTCTTTTGTGTGTGCGCTGGCTTCATTTCTAAATTAACTCCACCCGTGAATGCATTGGGCCTCATTACTATTACTATACTGCTGAGTTGGACATTATAGGCAGACACAATAAACCAGGTTATTGCCATCCCCATTTATCCTGTTTGGTATCCTCAGGGTCTTAGGGCCACAGTTCAAAGAAGAGCAACTTCTTGTGAGCTATAGCTTTATCACTGAGTTTGTTCTATCTGTCATGCATTCTACTGTAAGCTTCAGCTCCACAGTCAAACAACACAAACATTTTAGCGTGACTTTAGTAGGATACGTGACAATACGGCAGTGGCCTATCTAAATAGAACAGTATATTGGTGCAAGTACAGGTCAGTGGTTTGGATACTCGTCATGAAAACGAGTCATCTGGTTTCATCGTCCTTGGTGCGGCTTTGCTCCTACAATATTGATCTTTACAATTTCTCCAAATCTGATTAGAGCAGGTGAGTCACAGCATGCCACATCTCACATGTTAATGGATCATGGTCTTATAAAGCATGTGACTTGTGAATCATCAGTCTATCTGTGTGCAGTTGGAATATGGCTCCACAGCAGCATGGGTAAGTGTGCTCCATCTCTCAGCCATGTGGAGCATTGAGTGGCTCAACTATTTGCTCACAGAAGTATGACACAAACAATAGGGGTTGGAGGGCCTTCAGAGTGGGAGTGAATAATAGTGACAGAATTCACTCTGCTCACATACTCACATACCCCCAATCCAATCATCCTCTTGGGTATAGTAATGATCATAACCTATGTACAATGAGCATTAAATGTGGTTCCTGCTATAAGTTGCAGACAGTCTTACTCCAGGGTAAAGTGTGTATCCTGCTCTGAGTTTCAGTGAGTTTCTTACTCCAAAATACAGTGAGGAACCTCTCACCTCTCAATTTCAGTTTTGACAGTGGAAAAAAAGTTGGACTGCTAAATTGTGCAGCTCCATGCAAACTTTTGTGTGAACTAGATACCAGCCAGTATCCCCCACAAAAAAACATGTATTCCTCTTTCTGGCAACAAGGAGATAGGGTCTCTTTGAGAGTTGCCATCAGAAGCAGGACTCGTGAGAAAGCACTTCCTCCTGGCATACCCTTGCAGTGGAGAAGGAAACCCTTCACTTTCCCAACATGAAATGCAGGAAGTGGTTGTATGTAATCCAAGGGGCCAAGACTGGGCTTTCGATTTGAAGCTCACTTCCTGGTTGGGCTGGGAGCGGCCATTGTGCCGTTGCTCACTAGCGCCACTGCGGTTGGCTCCAGTATAGGTCTTTCCCCATGTAAGTCAATGGCGGCAATGTGGTCAAAATACTCAATCAATAAATTTTTTACACAAAAAAATGTAATTGCAATAGGTGCCTTTCCTTCATCTAATGCCTGTGCATGTGCTGATTTTTTAAAATATTGTGTCGTTTGGACAGGGTATTAACATTTGTTCAGGACCAATCAGAGGGACAGGTTGAGTCCTGGGATCACTGGCATAGATAGGTTCTATATGGTTCTCACTGCCCTCACTCGGAGGGGCGGGACCTATTTTTATACAGTCTATGCTTGGGACAGGGAGACACGCTGTATTTTTGAGTGAAGTCGATGGAGAACATTCCTTAGTAGCCTACCGTGAACAAGCTGTTGTTTTGTGGACGCAGTTCGTAGCATAATAAATTGAGTGCCTTACCCGCTCATCTTCAACATAACCCCTTTCACACATGCAGCCTTATCCGTAAATTTTCCGGAACATTGCCAGATAGGGGTCATGTGTGAATAAGAGCCGAAGTCGAAATTCCGGAATATCAAAAGACCTAGTGAGGTTTCCGTAAAAGTTCCGTATCGATGTGACGTGTGAACAAAGCCAGAACATTACCGGATCAATCACGCATGCCATGGGGTCGCTCCCGTACCCACATTCGTCTCGCCGAGCCCCGAGCCACATGAAAGACTCGTACAGCCTCCAGCCGCCACAGGCGACGTCTCCGGCTTTGAGCCAAGCTAAAGCGGAGTTGTTCCCGACTTATCCTGATTTTTTCGTTAAGTTTTTGTTTACGAATGGTGTTTCGTGATTGGAACAGATGTATTATTGCCAGCGTTTGCCTCGAAAATGTATAAATAAACAAGAGTAACTGTAGTACAACTGCACACTCTCTCACTTCATCACCCGCCATTTTTTCAGGGGTAAGTAAACAAACATATCCTAGCAACATAGGGTAGAGCGTTGGTTGTATGAACGCTACCAATATGGAACATTCCGGAATATTGCTGGATCAACTTTTCCGGTAATGTTCCGTATTGCATGTGTGAAAGAGGCTCATGTTTGTCATCACATATTCATTTTGGTTGGAGCGAGCTATGATGTGTCTACTACGAAAAAAAATACTGTTTCATAAGATGAGACAGAAGGGGATGTTGCAGCTACACTACAGGCCCAGTGTCTCAGAGCAAGCAGCCAAACTATGGGTTAAGTATCTCAAATCAATTGCTCCATACCTGTATAACCTTATCAATTTAGATATTCATTTAGCTATTCCAACCGCTCCCGTAGCCTACGCAATAGCCCCCTGTTATGTAGCTACTCCCCCTGTACTCCCCTGTCATGAACGTTACCATTGCTTAGCAATGCTGGGTTAGCTAGCTGGCAAGCTAACGATATCTCACGGTAAGTCGTTTTAACATTTAGCTAGCAAGCTAACGGTAGCTTATGGCAAGCCATTTTAATTTAACAGTTATCCTTGCTGTCAAGTAATCCTTGCTGGCTGGCCATATAAGTTCGCTAGCTACCGTGATTGCCTAGCTAACGTTACTAATGTTAGCCAGCTGCTCTAGCTAGAAATCTAACCGGACATTTCTACACCTGGATCATTTTAGGTGCCAAAAATTACGAAAATGTGCGGGGAATAGAGCCAACGTGTTAGCGGTATGTTTGTACTGACTCAATACGGGGATGTTTAAAATAAAACCAAAAATTTATCGGAAAAGAATACGGAGTCTGCGTTTGTAAACGTTTGCAATGTTTGTGATTAGGTTACAGGATGCAGATGAAAGTTAATGCCAGCTACGATGTAGCTACTGTGCTTTTAGCTAGCGTGTGAACCCACTAACCTTAATCCCCACTTTATCTGGAAGAGTTTTCAGAACGGGGTTTCATGCTGCGGCAAACCGTGACAGACTGCTCTGCCACAGTCGAGTTAATTAGCGGTTAGCAATGGTGGTGATGCATTGCGTCTAGCTTGGCTACCGAGCTCAGCTGGTATGCTATCTAGCTAATCAAATTAGCTGATGTTAGCTGAATATAAATTGAAGATAACTGAATTAACGTTAATTATGTGACGAATACCACACATTCAATGCGAATAAATGACACAGTAAAATCGAGGATGAAAATTAAATGTTATTTTATAAAACATTAGCAACTTAAGGAAGTTTACCGCGAGTTTATTTTGCAAAATGGTGGGTTTGGTCAGGTCATGGGCTTTATATAGTTCTATGGGCTTTATATAGTTCTATGGGCTTTATAGTTCTGTGGCTTCTCCACTCCGAACTGTCAATCATACTGTGCCTGGGCCATATCCGGTTGACCCTGCTCCAAGCCAAGGTCACTTCAGCTCCACGGAGCAGGCGCAGTTTGTACAAACAGCCGGCGAAAAAGACTTCCGAGCTTCAATTCAGTTTTTACGAGGCCGTTGAAAGGCAATGGGTGACGTCACAGTGGCTTTGTCCATATTTTTATACAGTCTATGATGTAATCAGGCTCAGCAGGACACACCCACAGGAAGGAAGATGCCCATATATAGGCAGCAGCTTACTAAACATGGGGAGTAGAAAGGCTTGGCAATAGCCAGCACCGACATTGTAATATGACAGTGTATTGAGAGAAATACTTAATTTCCAACTAATGAAACTCTCCTTCCTGTAACGGCTCTTAAGTGTTATGAGATAAAATATAATTTTCTTAGTTTTCCATCAATCAATTTAGAATATATGATTATATTCGGTAAAATTTTCACTAAATATCTTTACAATTTTAAAAAGATAAATGAAACAATGAAGGTGAAATGGGCTTGCACGCTTGTTGTACATTTCCAAATTAATGTGGAACACAGAGAACCCAGATTGCATTAATTCCACGTGCAGGGGCTGCAATGAAACCACAGTTTAACCACAAGGCCAGATGTTGGGAGGCTTTCAAGGCCTAGCGGTTCTCTGCCTCCATGATGTCAGACTTCACCCGGCCTCCGCGAATCTGTGCACACATGTGAACACATGCATGCGAGCAATGACTTAAGGCTGGGGCTTTAGGGCGTGTGAGGCTGGAAACCACCAATGTCATAAAGCACAGTCATTATGACTTGTGAGGCCCGTGTGAGCATGCCTCAATGTGAGCGGCACGTTGTGCTGCAACAGCGAACACCTTGTCACTGCCAAGGTCACATGTCTGTGACCATACACAAAAAAAAGCATGGAAAGCATGTGTGGTATTTACCCAAACAGCAATTAGCATAACAATTACCCTAAGCACCCATGGTAAATGGGAGCAATGCTTTTGCAGTTTTACTCAGGTTTGCTTTGGATCACTGTAAAAGTCCAGTCAAAACTGAAGTGAAATAATGTCTTTTTAACAGTAAAGCTTGCACTTCCTGGAATTGTGTGCTTCAGCAACATTAAAAACAGTTACAGTTCTGGTATCAAACAGAGGCACATCTACCCTGTGTAAAAGTTGGAGGGAAGCTTTCCACAATAGCTGCCGAGGGGCAATATTTACAGAAAGAGCCTCCTCCTGCCATCGGGGCAGACTGACTTTACTCTCCATAGAGGCCTCTTTCACCCTGTTTGGCACACCTGTCGAGGAGGAGAAAGAGTCTTTGTCAGACACCTGCACAGTCAGCCAGGCAGCGCTCAAGTCTTACTCACATGCTTCAATGGCAATTACGGGGGATGAGCACACAATAGTCACTTCGGCACATGTAATTTACTACTGACAGAGGGCGAAACAGGGCACCTGGGCCCAAGCGAGCGCCCTTTGTCTCACGCTGTGCGAGTCTACGCTCTGCCTGCAGCCTGACAGAGACCCATTCTACACAGCCCATATGTCATCGTTAGCTGGGCCCTTCACGAGGTGCGCATTGAGTGCCTGGCTTGGTAATACTTTCACCACACACAGGTGGACAGGATTTCACAAATTTGAGGAACACACTTCACAATTTTTAAGTTGCAAAGGACAAAGACTACAGAAACTAAAGGGAAGCTTACCTAACATCACTTACAGTGCTTAAGAGTACACTGTGTATCACCAGTGTAACTTAATTCATGTGTATGTCATGTATATTTTTCTAAAATAAAAAGTTCAGGGAAGCAATCGATAACATTTTCTAGAAACATAAGCAATCTACTTATTGACAAACAGCAACCTCTAGTGGATGTAATGACAGCTCATATTTTATCCAGGCATACTATAGGCCATTGTATATACTATAGGTTTTCTCACTTTTAAATTTTTATCTTTTTTTTTTTTTTTTTGACAAATGTAAGTGTGAAGTCAGATTATTTTTTGAATGGTCCCACATGTGTTTCAAGTACTTTTGTTTCTACCAAACATCATGCATGACAGTTTTATTATAAAAGCACTGTTTTTTCTTTAATTGTTCCTCATAAAATAACTGACACTTAGTCATGAAGATAAGAGAGATCTTTGATGATTACTATAAATACACACACATACACACACCACATGAATTGTGCAACATGGTACGTGATGAATCGTGTGATGAATACAGAGAGCGCCATCACCTGACTGGAAAGCAAAAGCACAGCCTTTCGATGAATCAAATTATTAGCATGCTAATTATATGATCACTTACCACTACCCATCATTTTTCTGTGTTATTTTGTGTGAGGAATTATTTCAAATGTAAAATGGTCACAATTTTCACCAAGCAGTAAAAATATAAACATTGCAATGGTAAGACAATTTTCAGCGAGTTAAAATAATGAAATAAAACTAGAAAAATACTAAATTTTTCTGTTAATAGAAATAGTAAAAACTGATGCACACATAACTGCCAACATATTTGTATTCCATGCACACATACTGTTCTTTTTATTCCTCTTTCATTCCTGTCACATATTCTTTTCAAGTCCATGCGAGTCCATGCGAATGTTCTAATGTAGCTTCTTTATAATTTTTTCTCTGGGTATACTACTGGCTCTTAAGATGTTATAACCAACATAATTCATTACTCTTGGAGACCCCATTGTAAATAACCACAGTTTATAATGCAGTCATTTCATGCTCAAGAAGGCTTTTTTTATCTTTTATGAAGGCCTTATTAAGGTTGACTGAGAATAGAAACTGCTAAAGAAAAAAACTCCCAAATTCCCAAAGGCATGATGACTACTGGAAATTCCCTAATAAACAAAGCTGCACTTGTGTCAGGTCTCAAGCAGTATCACAATGTCTCCACAAGATGACAGTAGTATCCCACAATTTTCTCAAGCAGGTTTGATTTTTCCTAGGTGGAATTCTGGCCGCATGAGGTAAATAATTGATATTTTTAGACAATGCATGTAATCTGATCAGTTCATACAAAGCCACAAACATAAACATGATTGTCAAGGCCCTCCATTATCATAATTCCTTGTGCAGATAACTTAGACTTGAAAAAAAACTAATGAGTAGGTGTCATGGTTTTTAACCCTTTTCCCTATGCGGTCGTTTTCCTTGGTGGCCACGCGAGGGCGCTGCCCTTTTGGTGGATGCTTGCTCCGTCCTGCTTGGATTGCGGAGCTTGTGTTATCGTCCACACCTGTGCGTGGTCACCTTGAGAGATATTTAAGCCTCCCGTTTCCTTCGTTCGGGGCTTCGAGATTGTTTGTTTATTGTTTTGTACTGTGGTGTATTGTTGGCTGTGAGTGATTCGTACCATTTGGGCTACTCGCCTATTTTTAACGTCTCCTTGTTGAGGCAGGGCTTATTTCTTGCTGGCTCAGTAGTTACTTATCTCGTAGAAGTATGGGACCGCGGATCTCTGCTCTATTTCGCCTTTTTGTGCTTTTCTCCGTATATGGAGTTTTGGGCGATTGTGTTCGGAACTGTGGTTCTGTTCGCCCTTTGGTGCATGTCTTCCCATGGGGAGATCGGGCGTTTCGCTTCTACTTGGTTGCTTAGCTCGTAGAACTATAGAGTAGCTGTTCTTTGTTCCATTTTCGCCTGTTATTGGTTTTCTTACTGAGAGTCCTGGCGTTTGCTTCTACTCATTTCCGTGTTACGGTGAGCCAGTGAGTAGCCTTGGTACGTTTCATTTGTTCATACTGAGAGGCTGTCATGCTATTTTTGCGTTGGTCTTTTGTTGCAGCTGTCCTCCGTCCTTTTTACCTACGGGACGATTTTGTTCGGAACTGTTGTTCTGTTCGGTTTCCGGGTATGTTTCTCCTTGTGTGGAGTTTGGGCGAGGTTGTGGACATGTTTGTGTATGACTGCGCGTAGCATGGGAACGTCTGTTCTCGGTTCCTTCGCCTCGTTACATTTCCCCTTACTGAGAGGCAGGGCTTGTATTTGTGTTTGAGCTTGTGCTAGTCAGATAGCCGATAATTCCGGTGCAGCTGTCCTTTCGTCTTTTGTGCTTTTCTCCATGTATGGAGATTTGGGCGATTCTGTTCGGAACTGTAGTTCTGTTTGCCCTTTGGTACATGTCTTCCCATGGGGAGACCGGGCGATGTTGTGGACATGTTTGCGTGTGACTGCGAGCCTCCATATAAGCCTTGGAACTTTAATTATCGGTTCCTTCACCTCGTTACATTTCCCCTTACTGAGAGGCAGGGCTTGTATTTGTGTTTGAGCTTGTGCTAGTCAGATAACCGATAATTCCGGTGCAGCTGTCCTTTCGTCTTTTGTGCTTTTCTCCGTGTATGGAGATTTGGGCGATTCTGTTCGGAACTGTTGTTCTGTTCGCCCTTCGGTACTTGTCTTCCCATAGAGAGACCGGGCGATGTTGTGGACATGTTTGCGTGTGACTGCGAGCCTCAATCTATGCCTTGGAACATTAATTATCTGTTCCTTCGCCTCGTTACATTTCGCCTTACTGGGAGGCTAGGGCGTGGTTTCTATTAAGCTTAGTCATTCTGCTAGTGAAGTTATGGGACTGCGGTGCTCCGTTGGCTCGCCTGTAAAACGTTTCTTCCCCCCGGGGAGATCTGGCGTTCACCCCTTTATGTTCTGCATGTGACGGCTAGCTTATGGAAGTAGCCACGGAACGTTATCTCTGTTCCTTCGCCTCCTCCTATACCTATAAGTATTAGTTTTCTGTGTTTGTTTGCTGTGTGTTTTGTTTGTGCCATTGTGCTACTCGCCTGTTCTTATGCGTCTCGTTATCGAGACAGGGCGTTCTATTTCTGGCTCGTTTTTAGTTACTTAGCTTGTAGAAGTATGGGGTAGCAGTTCTTTGTTCCCTTTTGCCTTGTTGGGTTTTCTTGTTGTGAAACCAGGCGTTTGTGCTTCTACTCTGTGGTATGTAACAGTGAGCCGGTCTGTAGCTGTGGTGTGTGTGTGTGTGTTCGTTGTATTGTCTCCTCCCTTATCTGCGGGGTTTTCCGCCTTAGTGGCCCTAGGGCTTTAAGAATCCCCTTGCTGCGTTTTGCTCCTCCTTCCTCACACGTCACGCCCCATTACAGTAGGATGGCCTACTGTCCATATTTTAATATGCAAGGTAAGCTAGATAACTGTGGAAAATTAAAATGACAGTGTTTTCAATTAGGAACAACAGCATAACAATGCCCAGGGAAAAACCAATACCTCAATAACTATTGAACAGAACAAAATCAGCTGGGTGTGTTAAGGATATACGTACTTCAAGTGAAATCTCCCTTCAATTCACATTCGCATTCTGACAAAAAAGAGAACGGTGAGTGGTATCTTTCAGTGGATGGAAACTGACCGTGTGTAGATATCTGGGTTGGGAGCTCTTATGTATCCTGCCTCTCTGTGGATGTTGAACCTGCAGGAGAGGAGATGAGAGAGGGCTGAGACAGAGCAATGAGAACAAACAACTGTACCCTGAGGGTGAGGGGCCATGATGCGGACCCCGAGATGCAGAGGCCCACACTAACAATGGCCCACTATATAGCTGCTCAGAACCTTTTAGAACCTTAAGTTTAGGCAGGGTGGGGAGGAAAGGAAATATATGAAAGTGTGTGTTGTCATTGCAAGGAAAATACAATCTGGAGGCAGGCATATTTTCAACTACAAATGCCCATGGCCTGGCTAAATAGCTAAAACCTATGGCTTATCCAAGTTTTCCCTTTGAAAGTTCCACAAACCATAAACAGTCCCTTTTCCATTGAAGAACTAACAGGATTTGTGAGCCATGGCAACTTACCCATTAAAATAAATGAGCATGGATTGATGTTTAAAAAGCAATGCTGCTCACATCTACAGGGCTAATGGAACCTTGCCATGTGCTGGAAAAAACAATGTTCTATCCACTTAGGCTCTGTTTACATTCACATCCGATAAAGTTGAAAAATCGGATTACTATATATCTGATACATGGTCACCTGCTTATACTTGATTTGTAACATGCTCCACATCTAATTCTATGAATTTAGACCAATATCCTAATTGTTGCGCTCTGTGGTCCATCTGACCAAAGGACCAGCTCTAAGACAGGGGGCTCTATCTTGGCGATCTTAGCTCTTGGTCTAAACGCATGGTGGTAAGTGCATTTAGGGTGTGTCCAAGTCCACTTTTGCTATTTAGATGGCATATTTTTTCAGCGCTAAGCACAGCTCAACGTGCAAATGGGCTGAACTTTAATCACTAGTAATCATTAATTATAGGTGTGTCTTGGGCGTAACATGCAATAAACCAATCAAAATGTCATATCCCATTCCCTTTAAAAGCCAGCTTTTCCACCTAGGCGGATTGCTTATATGATGGTGAAACAGACGTGCTTGTGCGTGTGTAGTGCAAGCAAGTAATAGGCTATATGGATCAATAGTATGATAAATATTATTCGGACTAACCATTATAACACGTTTTGATATACACAATAATAATATTTAACATTAGGGTTTAACACCGGCACTGGTTCCCGGTAATTCCTGACAGTGCTGTTATTTTAGAAAATATAGCCTATGCGGTTAAATTTAGTTAAAAGCACCTGCAACAGCTGAGAATAAGCTACCGGAATAGTTTTCATCTCACCTTAGAAAACGCCAAATTAGCCTGCTTGTTTAATGAATTTCATTTGATTATACAATGAAGCATTTGTCATGGTTTATGACCCTTTTCCCTTGCGGTCGTGTTCCTCGGTCGCCACTAGTGGGCGCTGCTTCGTTGGTGGAGTTTTGGCTCAGTTCCTTCTTCCCGCAAGGAAGTCCCATATACGTTGCACAGCTGTACATGCTTGCCGGTGAGCTATTTAAGCCCATGTTCCTTTTGTTCTGGGCTTCGAGATTAATTGTGGTTTGTGATTGTTGAGTGTGAGTGTTTGTTGCTTGTGCTGTTTTGTGTGTGGTTTATTTAGCCCTTTTAAAGTTTGAGCCAGTAGGTAAGTTTGGTCTAGTGTTTTTAAGGAGACCATTTTGCTCCGTTGTGCTTTTGTTGGAGTTTTGCGGGACTTGGCTTTGTGCTTGAGCTGTCAGGTTTAATTCCTGTTTTGTGTGCTCATTTCAGTCTCCGCTTTCTGGTCTGTCCTTTGTTTGTCGTTTTTACCTAGATCTATTGCCTTTTACTAAGAGACAGGGCATTTTATCATACTGACTTTAGGGCTTTATTTATTCTTAGAGGCAGGGCGTGTATTTTTGTTTGAGCTTGCGTTTGTCTTTTGTTGCAGCTGTCCTTTCGCCCTTTTTACCTGTGGGACGATTTTTGTTCGGAACTGTAGTTCTGTTCGTTCTCCGGGTGAGTCTCCCCTTATATGGAGCTTGGGTGATGTTGTGGACATGTTTGCGCGGGATTGTGCGTTTCTTAAGATAGCCTCGGAACGTTAGCTCTGTTCCTTCACCTCTTTTCATTTCCCTTTGCTGGGAGGCTGGGGCGTGTGTTTTCCTGTAAACTTGCATTAGTCATTCTGCTAGTAAAGTTATGGGACGACGGTGCTCCGTCGGCTCGTCTGTAAAATGTTTCTTCCTTCTGGGAGATCGGGCGTTTACCCCTTTATGTTCTGCATGTGACTGCGAGCTTATGGATGTAGCCACGGAACGTTATCTCTGTTCCTTCGCCTCCGCCTTACATTCCTCTTTACCAAGAGGCAGGGCTTTTATTCTCTAACTCGTTTTGGTCTTTTAGCCGGTAACTGTCCGGTGCAGCCTGTCCTGTTCGTTCCTTTTGGCACCTATCTCCGTACATGGAGTTTGACGATTTTGTTCGGAACTATGGTCCGGTTTCGTCTTTTAGTGCATGTCTTCCTATGGGGAAGACTGGGCGTATATTGACAGGTTTGTGTTTGACGGCGAGTCTGAGAGTAGCCTTGGAACGTTAGATCTCCGTTCCTTTCGCCCTGGTATACTAATTTGCATTAGTTTTCGGTGTTTGTTTGCTGTGTGTTTTGTTTGTGCCATTGTGCTGCTCGCCTGTTCTTGTGCGTCTTGTTCTCGAGAGGGCGTTTTATTTCTGGCTCTCGTGTGTAACAGTGAGCCGGTGTGTAGCTGTGGTGTGTGTGTGTTCCTTGTCTTGTCTCCTTCCCTTATCTGCGGGGTTTCCCGCCTTAGGCCTAAGGGCTTAATGAATCCCCTTGCTGCGTTTGGCTCCTCCCACGTCACACGTCACTCCCCCCTTGACAGCATTGTCAAAAATCAATTCCATGAGGCTGTTCTCATGGAATTCTCGAAGTTCAAGCTTCATCTGAAATTCATTATGTGCATTATAATATTGAGGGTAATGCTTTAAAATAATTAAGTCCACCTTCCCAGGCTGTGAAAATTGTGATTTACAGCAGGGGAAACAGACCTGCTCCTGCATCAAGTTAAAGCACACATGCAGAGAATGCCATTAAAATGCCATTTTTGCCAAATGTTTTGCAAATTTGTTTTCGTTTCTAATTAGACTCTTAGTTCTCTTTAAAATCATTTCAGTGGGGTTTTAATAAGATGAGAGTATGGAAACCTGGTCACTGTAATTAAAAAAATATGAAGGGCGAAGAATAAGGTTACAATTCAGTTAACATGGTGAAATTTAAATGAATCTAACCGTAGGCTATCGGAAAAAACCTTATGCACAGCAAATCCTGGGGCCTGTAGCCTAGGCTATTTTAAAAACAATACACTGGACAAGGTTTTTTACTTTTTTCAGTCAAAACCATTCTATTTACTTACAGGCTGTAGGCCTAGATGAAGTGAGCTGTATTGTAATGACATCTGAAGCGCATTTTCAGAACTGAAATTTACATTGCATTCATTTAGCAGACGCTTTTATCCAAAGCGACGTACAATAAGTACAGAGACATCATCAAGATCACTACAGGACAGACAAGACAAAGCACATCCTTCCCATAATGTAGCATGTCTGTCTATTGCAGTGCGAGAGTTTTCCATTGAATAACAAGTCCCGCATTAGGTGTAAATGACAATTTGCACATTAGGCTTGATATAGGTGTTATCAGCAAAGTTTTTAATGGATAGCCATTGTCCTGTAACAGAAAATTGTCCCCCCAGAAGATTACAGGAATTATTTACAAATATAGGCTAAATCATAGCTTGATCCAGGATAATTGCGAATAATCTATACATGTAACCTTACACATACCATCGCACATCGCCTGGATGTTGATGGAGTGGGCTGAAAGCAATTTAATGCGGCAGTCCCCTTTGCTGAGGGACAGGTATGTGGTCTTTCACCTATGGACCCTTTTATCATTATGCATTTTTTGATATAACCTACACAATAATAATATTTCACATTGTAATCTTGATATTTTTAGTCATGCTTGTGTGTGCCCCTGTGTGTAACAGACAAAAGGGTGTACGCGCGTTATGCACACGCCTATGTACATGCACTTATATGCGCCGTTAAAATATGTGAACAACTGCCACATGACTTTAGACTAGGTTTGTGGTGGTTTTAGGGCAAGCGCTTTCTGCTGGCTCAAGATAGCAATATGCGAAAAATGATCCTGGCCACTCATCTTAAGACCAACCCGCCCAGTTCACTTGCAATGGGCACAAGATGACTTGGTATTGAAACGACGTGAGCGCTAGGCGCTATAATGAACCGTCCGCCGGGTGTAAGATAGCAAAGACACTTGCGTTTGGGTTAGCGCCGCTTAGCGCCGGGTGTAAGATAGGCCCCAGGGTGTCTTGTGACTCCCACACTAGTTGCTTTTACTAATGGCTAGCATGGCTAAAACATGAGACCATGTTTTGCAGGAGCTTCAGTGATGAAAACAGCTCAACTTGCTGATGATTCACAAAGAATAGTATCGAAGGCTATGTTGGCATGGAAACTGTCATACCCCTGGATCTCAATGCATTAGATTCAAGGCTAAAGAAGCGAGCAGCTCCAAATCAATTAAGTAGAGTGGCACAAAAAGCAAGGCAGTGGACTACAGGGCAGTGGAGAAATGTGATATAGCCAGATGAATCATCCTTCACTATGTTCTTGGATGAATGCACGGGTGACAGAAACCTGAAGATGCCTAAAGGCCTGAGTGCTTTATTTGAACAGCGAAGGGTTCTGGTGGTTCCGTAATGATGTGCAGTTTCCTGGAAATGTTAGGGTGCACTCATACCCTTAGAGGGCAAGGTCAATGCTATAATCAGTATTTAATGATTGAGCGATACCATGTTGCACCATTTCTTTCCTGCCAGCAGGGGTGTCTTACAGGATGACAATGCCCCTATCCACAGAGCATGTGCATTTACCCAATGGTTTGATGAGTATAACAATTATGTTATCCACATGCCATGGCCTTCTCTGTCACTAGATCTGAACTCAATCAAGCATTTACGGGAGATTCATGGCATCTGAGACAACGTGGAAGAGTTGATTGATTTTTTCATGGAAGAATGGTGCCGCATCCCTCCAGCAGAATTCCACACACTGGTAGATTCTAAGCCATGGCAGATACAAGCTGTTCTGGCCCTATTATGTGACTTCATATTGGTGTTCCACTGGCTGATACACGTACTTGCTTACAGGCGTATTACCTGATGATGTTGCAGCAGTTTTACTTGCAATCACCTCAAGAATACACTACAATTTACAATTTGGTATTTAGCAGACGCTTTTCCAGAGCGACGTACAAAGTAGTACAGCACCTGGAGAGAACATTCAACACTGGCAGGGTCAATGCTTAACTTTCAAGTGGCAGGAAAAAAAAAAGACAGTCAGGAATAGACTACAGAACATACTGTAGATATATGCTCAGTACAAAGCAACGGGCAAGAATACATCTTACTTAATACAAAGCAAGCAATAGGAGTGCATTTTCGTAAGTATCATAATACTAGGGTCCAAGTATAAGTGCATAGTGGGAAAGAGATAAGTCAGGTGTATAGGTTAGGATGGACCATGTCATGTGCTGTGGCTAGAGCTGAGAGTGAGATGTTGCTTGAAGAGATGAATTTTCAATTCAAGACGAACACTGGAGAGTGCCTCCACAGTCCTGACTGAAGGGGGGAGGTCATTCCACCACCTGGGAGCCAAGCAGAAGAAAAGTCTGCACCTAGCCAATTAGTGTTGGCCAGGCTGCCGCAGGGTGACAGCCAGCCCACCCAATGTAGCAGATCGCAGGGTGTGAGTGGGGGGAGTGTATCCAACTGCTTGCTCCAACAACGTCAGCTGTTTGATGATTATTTATTGCTTTATACATTGTCCTTATTACTTGGAAAATATATGAATGGAAATGGTAAATTAAATAAATATTTTTTTTAGCATACATACCATCAGTGGTGCCTACAAAGGAACTCAAAAGCAAAGACCGATATGTTGTATAGCAATGATGTTGTTTGATCACCATCCATCAAAGTCATATCAAAAAGAAGCCCCATCAACAGGAAAAGTGTCAGGTGCTAAACAATTTCAATATAATGGATTGTTCTCCTTTACCATCACTGGGAAAGATTTGCGCAGTCTGCTCCATGAGGAATTGGTGCTGTGCTTAATTGATGGACCCCGCTGCTTCTTGTCATTCTTGTCACACCAGCAGGTCCTCTTTATCACAGATGATTGTTGGAAAGCCTCAGTCCTATGACACACCCACTGGGACATACACTGCGGCCAACAAGCGCTCCGTCACGCTGCTCTCCTGCCTGGTCCGGCACCTTGTACCCCCACGGGCAGCCCGGGTCGGAGATATCACCTCTGTTCTTTTACTCACTCATAACTGCCACTGACGCTAATCCTTTCATATTTGTCCACAGGCCCACAATGAAGATTCTCACTGCAGATGAAAAACTGCACCCTACAAGAGTAGGGTCGTCAAGAGTAGGGTTTCCCTAAAATTTCCCTTTTTGAGGAATTTTGAGGTCATTTTGAAAAATTTTAGGTAATTTTGGGAATTTATACTGTTAACAATATTTTTCATAAATCATAAGTATGTCTTTGGTTTTTTTATGTACTGTAAATACTTTCCACATATTCTTAGGGAGAAAAGCATGGGTTTTTTAGAAATGTCAAACAAGCATCATGTTGGTTTACCACAATGTGATCACATTTATTTATTTTGAGTTTTTTTCAAATGCAGTTTGAAATATAAATGCAAAAATATATTTTAGTCATTTCCTTCCATCCAAGACAGATAGGCCTAATTTCACATTATTTTAGTCAAAAGATGAAGTTATTCCTAATACATATTAGAAATAACTTAATCTTTTGAGTAAGGTAACCACAGCTACCACAGCTAGCTTCATCTTCAGAAAGAGACTCGGGAGAATCTGGACAAGCCTCCTCAGATTCAATTTATGCAGGGATCAAAGAGTTTGAATATGGACTGAATAGCCACCAGCTTCTCAACTCTTTCATTTGTCAGCATACTCTGCTGTATGTTCCACCAAACAGGGACCAGGTCCACTCTGATGCAGCTGATGTTGGAGGGATCTGGAGAATAATTGAAGCAACAGGGGACATGGCTTCACACTTAGAGTCCCTTCCACCAGGTTGATGCCTTGATGTGTTTAGCTACCTCTCAGATGGCATCAGCACTCCACTTCCTTACTGGAATATTTAGCCAAACGTATAAGAACTTTCCCCTGATTTAGATTAAGGTGCTGAGCAATAACAGTGTACCATATATACAGTATGGTCACGTCACGTGGCGCTGTAATGGCGACATAGTCCAGCTGTCTCTCGTGTTCGTGTTTGTTAATTTGAGTGTTTTGTTGTGTCTGGCTTTTGTCTTTTGTTTTTTTCATGCACTGTGTGTCTGTTGTGGGACGGGGAAGCGGGCTGGCGATTTGTCGGGGCACTCCTGCTGCTCGTTTTTATAATATTGATGTATTGTATATTCTGGATAATTTTGTTTGTGGTTGTCACCATGGAGACACATTCACAACATATGCTGGGGAATGTCCGTTGATTCTGCAGCCACAAAGTTTACCATCGTTCTTCACCGGAGTTGAAGATGTCAGGACTGATCTAGGACTGCAGGCAATCTTCTAAAGGCCACCAGGGAAGAGAAAGGAGAAGATAATGCGGGGGAGAAGTGAGGCGACGACTGGGAAGGCTGATGCAGTTCAGTGCTCCGTTTTGACAGTGTACAGAGACTGCAACACTGCGTGTATGGAGGAAAGTCATGGAGGCGGAGTTTGTGTGTTGGACTGCTTAATAATGACACTGGCCATCTCGGGACTATTTTTAATCATGGCTGTATTCCACTTTAATTCACTTAATTAGTTTGATTAATGCAATGATTATTTGTGTGGTTTGTGTGTTGTGGGTCTGCCCCACTGTCTATGTCTTTTTTGTTGTTGCTGGGGCTAAAAGTTATTCTATTCTATTCTATATGTCGCAGAAAACAGCTCTACAAGAAGGACCTTTTTTTTCTTTTCTTTTTCAACTTTTTGTGTTTTATTAGCTTTGTTTAAGCATGAGTTTGTTACAGTGAGTGGTGATTTTTCCTGGAAAATTGGCGAAAATGACCAAAAGTTACCTGGAATATTCCCTCCCTTTGCAACCCTACTCAAGAGAGGGCTCCCTGGTTCCGAGCAGCATGGTAATGACCCTGCGTGTCTGCAGTCTAAGGGAAGCTGACAGGATTATTATATTTCAGCAGTTCATGAAGGGAGAGAAATTAGGAGCAGACTCCCTCTTCCTTTTCGGAAAAGTCCACATGCCAGGAGCCTGGGCAGAGCTCTCTTCCAATCGTCTGCACTTGCTGATCCTGTTTCGCCCTTTCCTCCATCCAAACAAAACAAGCTGAAATAAAAACCAACAAAAACTGACTGTGGCTTACATACAGTTGCAAGAAAAAGTATGTGAACCCTTTGGAATTACCTGGATTTCTGCATAAATTGGTCATAAAATGTGTTCTGATCTTCATCTAAGTCACAACAATAGACAAACACAGTCTGCTTAAACTAATACCACACAAACAATTATATGTTTTCATGTTTTTATTGAACACACCATGTAAACATTCACAGTGCAGGGTGGAAAAAGTATGTGAACCCCTAGGCTAATGACTTCTCCAAGAGCTAATTGGAGTCAGGAGTCAGCCAACCTGGAGTCCAATCAATGAGACGAGATTGGAGGTGTTGGTTAAAGCTGCCCTGCCCTATAAAAAACACACACCAGTTTTGAGTTTGCTATTCTCAAGAAGCATTGCCTGATGTGAACATAACATGAAAACATATAATTGTTTGTGTGGTATTAGTTTATGCAGACTGTGTTTGTCTATTGTTGTGACTTAGATGAAGATCAGAACACATTTTATGACCAATTTATGCAGAAATCCAGGTAATTCCAAAGGGTTCACATACTTTTTCTTGCAACTGTATGTTCACTACCAGACACAGTCAATTATGAGAGCCTTTGACAAGGCTTCGAAAACAAAAAACAAACAAAAAGAGCCTAAGCGTAGAAGGCCAAAGCCCAGGGCTCTCAGCCTGATAACTCACACTTACAGTAAGATAAAGTGGGTCACAGGCTGATAAATGTGGACAGACATTTTTAGCCTAATTGACAAGACTGGTACGGATTACTGGGCTGTGAGCATGGAGTGCCTCTCTGACCTTTTAGACTTTGGAAAAGCTAGAGACTGCACTGTGGCCTACTGTTAGCTGGCGTTGCTCGACACGCTTGCGTTCAAAGTATGAAGATGTGAAAAACGCTCAAATCCTTGAGGTGGGGCTCACCGGAAGCAATATGAAATGGCTTGTGTCACATCCTTTGGAATTATTTGATTCAGTGGCTTCTGTCAGAAAATTTAATGCATGTCCTTTACAAGGCATATTTTGGATACCCTGAAGGCAATTTATACAGGAATATCAACAGCCATTGGACTTCATGGTGCACGTAAGCAGGTCATTTGGAATATCCTCGTAAGACCCGGCAATTCATTTTTGTGCCCGGTAGGGGACACGATTCTCTGGTCTTAATCTCAAGAACCATATATTCTACTATTCTGAAACCTGTTGTTCTGTGTAGAGGACATACAAAAAAAAAAAAAAAATGGCAACATGCTATATTATGTCAAAAGATTTCAATACTTAAGACTTTTTTTCTGCCAGGTCACAGGAGGACATGACCATAACCAGGATAAGGAGTTATTCAGAATAGTGAGTGCATGTACATATATTCATTGTCTGTTGAGAGGAAGTCTTATTGCTTAGCCTTGGATCTTGCCCTTATTCAATATTGTACTGGTTATAGTTTCCTCTGAGCTTTTGGTATTCCGGACCTGCCAGTTCACATGTTTGTCTTCTCAGAGGGTTAAAGCTGGAGTACGCAACTTTCTCAACTGTCGTATTTATTGCAAAACATTTCAAAGTCACAAGACCCCTTGGCTCTGCCCACAGAGATAAAGACACACACCCCACCCCACTGCTTCCACAGATCTCGTTGTGAACATGCCAGTTTTCTAGATACGATTGGAAGATTTCAGACTGGTGTAGCTAACATTACAGTGCAAATGTCAGCTACGAGAGTCCAGGTAAAATAACGGAATCCTTTCTGTTGTTGAGTTCATGTACCGTTAGTCTGAACCAGGCATTATCTGGCTACAGCTGGCATGCATGTTTATAGCCGATTAGCCATTTCTAGCTAACACAATCTATAGAATAGAATAGAATAATTTTTATTTTCCTGATAGGGAACTTCAGTTGTAGCCACCAGCAACAACGAAAGAGACATAGACAGTGGGGCAGACCCACAACACAAACATATCAAATAATACAGCCAAACGTCATGATTAAAAGTACCCCCGCTGTCCAGAGATGTCCAATGTCATCAACCAGTCCAACACACAAACTCCGCCTCCACGGCTTTTCTCCATAGGCTACATGCAGTGTCGCGGTCTCTGTCCACTGTCGAAACGGAGCTCAGCCTTCTTCACACATTCTAAAATGAGCACCTATGTTTACTCTATGAGTGCAGGTTTTCATTCTGTCCCAGCACTAAGGCACCTGATTCTACTTATCAAAGTCTTGATTGAAGACCATGATTAGTTAATGAGTTGATTTAAGTGGAGTAGTGTTGGGCTAAAACAAAAACCTGCACCCACATGGCCCTTTTCAGATAAGATTGCCCACCCTTGTTCTAGCTGGTGAACTGGCAAGGTCAATCTCATTGTGGATTGGTTCGCGACGTGAACCGGCCTATCTCTTCGATTGGTTTATGTCATAAGCCACTTTATCTTGAAAACAAAATTTGGGCCGAATGGCTGGTTTTGGAATGCAGAATTTTAGTTTATAAATACAGTGTATGGTGCTGGATTTCTCTCACAACAGTTCTTTATATGATTGCTACCAACTAAGCAGGACTATTCTCCAAAATCTTTCAAATAATTTTTTTTAAGGTTTCATTACAGTTACAATTACTGCTGAAAAACTTTTGCTGTGTACTGCAGATGTTACAGCAGAGGTCCACCTTGGGTTTACATGAAAGCTTGCTCTGACATTATCATTTAGACACCAGCTCATGCATGAAGTAAGGTGTGGAAAGAAAGATTTCAGAGGGGAGGCTATATCATATCATACCGAGAGCTCATTGGGCAACTCCTGCATTGAAATATTTTTGTGTATGAGTGGAAATTACATGAGAACTGACAAGCAGGGGATGAGGTTGACTGCACTAATACAGTGGCATCACACTGTGCATTGTGTAAAACTGTGCATTGCTTTAGTTTGCTCTGTGACATTTAATTTGCCATAAAAGTTCAATCAAATTGATCAACTGATTGGCTGATTGATCAGTCAGCCATGAAGCTGACCTGGGGGAGTAGCAGGCTGCACTACTCCCACCCAGGAATGACAGTACTGCAAACTAAAAACTGAAAACACAGCCATCACTTATGGAAGCTATTTATTTTCGTGCCACAATTCAGATGAAAAACAACAACATATAGTGAAAACCCAACACATGAATTAACACACAACCACGTTGAATTATGCTTTCATTCAATTCGACAGTTTTCTTTCACTTTGAGGTGTGGGGATTTACTTTGAAGCTTGACTTTCACCTGCCAATCAAAGGCTCCACCCCCATCTGCGCCTATCTGTGGAGACAAGGGTCTGTGCTTCTTTGGCATTGTATGCTGGTGATTCCTTTCGAACTGCAAAAACTGCGAATTGCTGGTGAGAGCCAGTCAGCCATAAGCAGGGTAATATATGATGTCACAGATGCTCTTGTGGAGGCTGGCTAGCAGTTTATTAAATTCCCATCACCAGAGGATACTTAGAGGGAGAAACTAGAATCTTATGACACTGCAGGTTTCCCTGGTGTCCGGGGTGCCATTGATTGCACCCACATTGCAATCAGAGTGCCTTGGGGTACTGTATTGTTTCTACAGTCATACAATCAAAACATTTTCCCTCCCTCAATGTGCAAGTTACTGTTGGATGTATTGTGGCAAATCAGTGACAAATCTCAGAAGGATGAAAACGAGACCTCGCACAAGCAAAAGGCACTCCACGTGAGCAGAAATTCTCTCCATGTGAGCTAAATCTCTCATCTTGCCTTCTCTCTCAGTGCAAGCAGTGTGTGAAGTCTGATATACAGTCCTGTGGAGACAACCCTCTGAGTCAATCACACTGTGAAAACCAATTTTCATTGGCTAGACCCTCTAACTTCCTGCGCATTAACGGCATATGGAGACTTTATGGGGATACAGTGCCGGCTTAATCCAGGGCAGGTAAGTCTGGTTTGATTGAATTGCATATGCCCTTAAATTGGCAAAGTGCGTTTGATTGAATCTAGCCCAGGGAGTTCATTTTTCATTCATCCTTTGGTTATTTCTAGTAACAAGCCTGTGTCGGGGCACTGAAGTATGCAATAAATGACACTAAATGCAGTACATACAATAGCGTTTTGACAAGAACTAAAGCAGCACATGCTTTAAAATGTCACAATCCAACAATTTGCCATTTCTGTCCACCATACGTCGTCATTATTTCTGGGATGAAAAAAAATTCTAACATCTGTGGAATCTACCTCGACATAGAAAATAAATGCTGATCTAGATAACTAAAAGTTGAAGAGGTAATCAAGGTACAGCTTAAAAAGTACAAACCCTAATTCCAAAAAAGTTGGGACAGTATGTAAAATGCTAATTAAAGCAGAAAGCAGTGATTTGTAAATTCTCTTTTACATGTATATATAATTGAAAACAGTACAAAGAAAAGATATTTAATGTCTTACCTTATGAACTTTATTGACTTTTGTAAATATACGCCAATTCCGACTTTGATGCCTGCAACACGCTCCAAAAAAGTTTGGACAGGGGCAAAAAAAAAGATTGGGAAGTTCAAAAACACCTGTTTGGAACATTTCACAGGTAAACAGGTGATGCTATCATGACTGGGTATCAAAGGATATCAAAAGACTCTTGGGGCTCTATTTTAATAAACCAAACGCAATGGTGAACGCAAGAGTAATCGCTTGGCGGTATCGCTCTGAGGGCGTGTCGGCGAGAAATTTGGTAATTTCATGACGGCAATCTTGGCGCATCTGATGGCGGTATTGCTAAAAGGCTGGGTTTAAATGTCCAAGGTGTGTCTCTATGGTAGCCAATCAAATAGTTGTTCTCATGCTTTAAAAAAAAGCCAGTTGGAACGCAATCGCTCCATGCAATTTCATAATGAGCAACCCAAACGCACTGGACCGTCAACGACAAGAGCGATTTTCCGCACAGGAATCAGACATACTTGCAACAGAAGTACAGGCTAGGACTAGTAATTTATGGATCACAATCCACACCACCTCGTCTCCCAGAAGTTCGGAAGGCACGGGAGGAGGTGGCGAATGCATTAATTAGCCTACATGAGGTGATGTAGGCATAATTATGATTCAAACGGTAGGCTTATGATTCAACTGTGTCAATGTGTAATTTATATATTATAGGCCTACATGATCGCAAGTTTCTTGTAAGCTGTCCTGTTTTATTCTAGTAGTTTAAATTAAAATTAATTAATTAATAATAATTATAGGCTATTTGTTCATTAAATGGAAGTGTAATGTTGGCATCACCTATAGACACTACATAGAACTACATGACTAACAAGTTGCCAAATTGCCAGAGTCTATTGCGTTGCCGCTAAGAGGTGGTTCCAGCGGATCATAACGCAATGGCTTTTCGTTGGTTCAAATTGTCACTGAGCCGAAAGTATTTTAGAACACGCCCCAGACAGCGCCACCCATCCCACTGCAGCGCAAGCGAAAGGATGTTATGCTGAGAATTTGTTGATCCTAGCGGTATTGCTGAGAAACGCCATAGCGCCAGTTTTAAGACGTTGATGCTGTCAACAAGCTTGCGTTTGACTATACCGTCCCCTTGCGCTGGTTTGAAAATAGAGTCCTTGATATCTTATTTCCAGGTACTCTAACAAGCGATACTATAACCTCTCTGAATTTGAATGGATCTCTTATGGGAATTGGGGGGTGGGACTAGATTAAGCTGTAAATTACACGGCAATAGTATGGAACCCATGGTTGGCTAAATGGCTGTACATCATCAAGACCCTGATGTATCAAACAAGCCTCAAACCATCACTCTGCTGCCAGATATGCAGTAGATATGGATGGATCACTTGAATGTTTTTTTTCTCCTGACATTTTTCCATAGAGTTCAATAGGAAAATTTGGAATTGGGGTTTGTAAAAAATAACACAAAACATGAGGGATGCCATGCATTCATTACTGTCATGCTTTATGCACTTCAACTGGGTCTGCACAAGAACAAAATCCGTACTCAAGGACAGGCGGATTGTGTTTTGAAAATTAATTCAAGGTCATCCCATCATAAGTAGATAATTAATGGCCTCTTGCCAGGACTTTCTGGGCTCTATTTTAATAAACCAAACGCAATGGTGAACGCAAGAGTAATCGCTTGGCGGTATCGTTCTGAGGGCGTGTCGGCGAGAAATTTGGTAATTTCATGACGGCAATGTTGGGGCATCTGATGGCGGTATTGCTAAAAGGCTGGGTTTAAATGTCCAAGGTGTGTCTCTATGGTAGCCAATCAAATAGTTGTTCTCATGCTTTAAAAAAAAGCCAGTTGGAACGCAATCGCTCCATGCAATTTCATAATGAGCAACCCAAACGCACTGGACCGTCAACGACAAGAGCGATTTTCCGCACAGGAATCAGACATACTTGCAACAGAAGTACAGGCTAGGACTAGTAATTTATGGATCACAATCCACACCACCTTGTCTCCCAGAAGTTCGGAAGGCACGGGAGGAGGTGGCGAATGCATTAATTAGCCTACATGAGGTGATGTAGGCATAATTATGATTCAAATGGTAGGCTTATGATTCAACTGTGTCAATGTGTAATTTATATATTATAGGCTATTGGCCTACATGATCGCAGGTTTCTTGTAAGCTGTCCTGTTTTATTCTAGTAGTTTAAATTAAAATTAATTCATTAATAATAATTATAGGCTATTTGTTCATTAAATGGAAGTGTAATGTTGGCATCACCTATAGACACTACATAGAACTACATGACTAACAAGTTGCCAAATTGCCAGAGTCTATTGCGTTGCCGCTAAGAGGTGGTTCCAGCGGATCATAACGCAATGGGTTTTCGTTGGTTCAAATTGTCACTGAGCCGAAAGTATTTTAGAACACGCCCCAGACAGCGCCACCCATCCCACTGCAGCGCAAGCGAAAGGATGTTATGTTGAGAATTTGTTGATCCTAGCGGTATTGCTGAGAAACGCCATAGCGCCAGTTTTAAGACGTTGATGCTGTCAACAAGCTTGCGTTTGACTATACCGTCCCTTTGCGCTGGTTTGAAAATAGAGCCCTCTGTTTTGCAAAAGTATGCTTATATTTTGTGCTACGCTGTATTTTCCTCAGTCATTCCTCTTATCATCCTCTAATAATCCACCCAATCTGTCATTTTCCAATAACCATACTGCCAGCAGGAGCCATCCTCTTGGTGCACACCCCCTCTAAAAGAGCATGTAATTCCTTCAATTCATACTGGAAATGGTCACCAGAAAGAATATTCTAGTTAGCTATAGTTAGCTACACCTCACAGTTCCAAATCTCTTACAGTAGAAAAATGTGGTACAGTAGTCAAAGCAATATCACAGGATCACTTAGACTCTGTATTTTTAACACTGCAAGAGACTAATGACTCATCTTTATTAAAAGAGCCCATCAGATACAGTGCTTTTCAGTATTAAATGTAAAATTCATTACTGCCTCTCAGAGAAGGGTGAAGGGTGGAAGCCTTCAAGCACGTTTATGGATTGCTAGGCAACTGGCAGGCAACTCTATGTGGACACCAGCTATGGATAGGGAGAGCTCTCCAGATACAATGGTTTTGAAGCAGGTCATAAACTGAGGATGACAGCAGTCAAGGTATTTTTTTTGTGAATATACCAGCACTGGCACTGTTTAAAAACTCGATGTCCCATAATTCCCTCCGGACAAGCAGAGTTGTCTCCAAACATTGTCATATAACGTTAGCCAGCAGCACACAGCTCACACACTTTTTTCTTTTTTAAAAATTTTTGTTTTCTGATTTTTCCCCATTTTCTCCCAATTTAGTAGCCAATTGAACCCCTATTCTAATTCAATTCCCCCCATGTAGCAACCGCTAGAGAATCACCGCTACACAACCCCGTCAGCCGGCGGTAGGGCGCCACGTCCTCTTCAGGGCGCAACTCCTCCGAGCTCCTGACCGTGATTCCAGCTCGCCCAGGGCCGCTATGCGTGCAGCGATTCTCTCCGAGCCCCTCCCCCCACCCGGAAGCAGCCGCCAATTGCTGCTCCCACAGGGCGCCGGCCATGCTCGGATCTGGCAGGACCGGGGCGCGAACCCCGATCCTCGGAGCACAACCGCACCGACTGAAAGTTGGCGCTTTTACCGCTGTACTACCGCGACGGCCACACACTTTTTTCTAACCTTAGCTAGCTAGCTTGAAGGACTAAAAGCTAGAATTGCTTTATGTGGTTAACTGCAGCGTAGTTTCTGTCCTTGTTGGGCGGGCTTCTCAATTTAGCAAGCTAACGTTAGCTCGTCTTCAGCGGCAGTACTCCCATCCATAGATATATATACCCATCTGCCAAAAATGTCCAGACAGATGAGATGATATCTTATTGGTCGAGAACCACCCGTGCATTGCAGTACTGGATATGTCGTCCGTTAAACTACAAGTCGAACTACAATCATTAATCCTTTAATTTAAAAAAATAATAATTGGAACATGTGATATATGGTCTATATCCTTATACCACACAGGCTAATCCAGGAACGTTTTGGCTCATTCTATAAATCAGATTTAAAGAAATAGCCGATAGTCTCCGAAGCCCATTCTATCTGTCAGAGGGAATTTACTTCCGAAACCAGACTCCGCCCACGTCTGACGTACTCACTTGAGTACTCTATTAAAGAGGAAGTGCACCCACTGTCTCAGCTTGTCTCCACCTACTACACAATTTTGAAAAATTCTTCTTGGGGTGAATGAGGAAGAGGGGTGGAGTCAAAGGAGCTATAGCATAGTTATGATCATTTCAGTCCTGACAAACATCTGTATCTCCCGGCAGAAACTAAGAGACATCCAGTGAAACAGTTCAGCTCATTCATTGTAACAGTATACCCCACTAAATAAATACGCCTACCATAAAAACCACAACATTGCCACCAGTCTTATCAACGTTTTCTTACAGTATAACCATTCCAAACATTTCAATATGGCTGTTTGCGGCTGGTGTCATTTACATAATGACCCTTAGTTGATCACCCGCAAAGTGTGAAATGATAACGCATGCAAATACTTTGGCTGCACCCGCAAAATAGCACCCCTTATTTGGGATCTTAGTAAATCGACCCCTAAGTATTTAATAAAACCAATACAAAGCACTTTATTTATTTAGTTATATATTTATTTGTTTCACAGGGACCACGTGTAATTTTGACGAAATTTCACAAAGTGAAATATGATGCATCACACCAGAGTTAGCTACAGCTGATTTCCATCTGCAGTCCCTCGACAGGTCATAACACAATACACAACAATCAGTACAAAATGCCGCTGACAACAGTATCCAGACTAACAACAGATTTCCACATCATATATAAATGTAAAATAGATTTAACTATAAAAAAGGCAGGAAGAAACAGATATCATAAACTAAATTAGTAAATTATATAAATTATTTTCAATGCGTTTTCGACACTGCTTTTGCGCACCAGGTGGTTTTCCTGACTAATTTTCCTACTGAACTCTATGGAAAAAGAAGTCAGGAGAAACAACCCTAAAGTGATCCATCCATATCTACTGCATATCTGGCAGCAGAGTGATGATTTCAGGCTCGTTCAGTAAATCAGACCCTTGATGACTTATAGCCATTTAGTCAACCATGTGTTCAACACTATTTTCATGTCATTTACAGCTTAATCTAGACCCACCCCCCAATTCCCATAGAGATCCATTCAAATGCAGGTTATAGTATCCCTTGTAAGTGTCATGGTTTGTGACCTTTTTCCCTTGCGGTCGTGTTCCTCGGTCACCACAAGTGGGCGCTGCTTCGTTGGTTGAGTTTTGGCTCCGTTCCTTCTTCTCGCGAAGAAGTTCCCATCAACGTTGCACAGCTGTTCATGGTTGCCGGTGAGCTATATAAGCCTTCCGTTTTCTTCATTCGGGGCTTCGAGATTAATTGTTCATTGTGATTGTTTGTTGTTTGTGCTGTGGTGTGTTGTATGGCATTATTTGTGCTGTTTTGTGTGTGGTTTAATTAGCCCTTTTAAAGTTTTAGTCGTATGATTTGATCTAGTGTTTTAAGGAGACCGTTTTGCTCCGTTGTGCTATATTGGAGTTTTGTGAGACTTGCCTTTGTGCTTTGAGCTTTCAGGATTAATTCCTTTTTTGTGTGCTCGTTTCAGTCTCCGCTTTCTGGTCTTACCTTTGTTTGTTTGCTGCCTAGATCTTTTGCCTGTTTCTGTCTCTTTCTCCTCTCTCTGTTTGCTGTCTTCTGTGAAAGCTAGAGGAGTCTTTGTTTGTGTATATTTGTATGGTAGTTTCTTACTAAGAGACAGGGCGTTTTATCATACTGACTTTAGGGCCTTATTTATTCTTAGAGGCAGGGCATGTATTTTCTTTTGAGCTTGCGCTAGTCAGATAGCCGATAATTTCGGGTGCAGCTGTCCTCTCGTCCCTGTGTGCTTTTATCCGTATATGGAGTTTGACGATTTTGTTCGGAACTGTAGTTTTGTTTCGTCTGTCAGTTCATGACTTGTGTCTTTATCCGTATATGGAGTTTGACGATTTTGTTCGGAACTTTAGTTCTGTTTCGTCTGTCGATGCATGTCTTGTACCTTTATCCTTATATGGAGTTTGACGATTCTGTTCGGAACTGTAGTTCTGTTTCGTCTGTCGGTGCATGACTTGTGTCTTTATCCGTATATGGAGTTTGACGATTTTGTTCGGAACTGTAGTTCTGTTTCGTCTGTCGGTGCATGTCTTCCTGTGGGGAAGATTGGGCGATGTTGTGGACATGTTTGCGTTTGACTACTAGTCTCTGAGAGTAGCCTTGGAACGTTAGATCCCGTTCTTTTCGCCTCCTCGTAATTCTAATTCGCATTAGTTTTCAGTGTTTGTTTGCTGTGTGTTTTGTTTGTGCCATTATGCTACTCGCCTGTTCTTATGCGTCTCGTTACCGAGACAGGGCGTTTGTTATTTCCGGCTCGTTCTCTAGTCACTTAGCTTGTAGAAGTTTGAGAGCCTAGTGCTTTGTTCTATTCGCTTGGCTTGGTTTTCTTAGTGAAAGACCTGGCGTTTGCGCTTCTACTTATTGGTGTGTCACAGTGAGCCGGTTAGTAGCTTTGGTACGTGTTCCCTGTCTTGTCTCCTCCCTTATCTGCGGGGTTTCCCGCCTTAGTGGCCTAAGGGCTTAAAGAATCCCCTTGCTGCGTTTGGCTCCTCCTACCTCACCAGTCACGCCCCATTACTGTAAGAGCACCTGAAAATAAGATATCAAGAGTCTTTTGATATTTTTGGCATGCCATGACTTCCCACAGACATCAGGAAGTCATGGCATGCCGAAGGATATGCAACCAAATATTAAATATGATGATTTTATGTAAGTTTGTTAATTTGTCCAATTTCTTTTGATCCCCTGAAATGGCTACAATTGCTACACGGTTCACCGAATATGAATGTAAAAATATGATTAGACCGTGATTCACGCTTGCACTGCCCGCCTGGTGAGACCATGATTACGGCACAAATTCCACCACAGTTGCCTAGTTGCCACAGGAACCTAGTAAAAAGCCAATCAAACATTTTGTGGATAATATGTGGTCCAATCTGACTTTGAAATAAATCCCCCAAGCAGGGAAGATGTATACTTTGCATTTATTGTTTGTTGTCTTTTTTATTGTTTATGTTAGGCTAATCCCTGTATTAATTTATGTTTTTAATTGTTTATGTTACTGTACTGCACTGTGGTCCCAGTGGTACTGTATTCCTTCTTACACCCGTCTTTTAATGAGAAGAATGACAAACTTGGTGCATACATTGGGATGGCAGGTATGCCATCCACCAAGATACGGCTTGGCGGGGCATGCCTCATACCTATACAGCACCGAGAATTTGGCACTTTTCAGGGTTTCCTACAGAAGTAACCACAATAACCACAGACTCTCAGCCCTTTAAAACATGAACTTCTGTACGTTCTGACCTCATGTAACCACACAGCATTCAGATACAACTTCACACATCCACACAATAAAGCCCCAAACTTGGGTTATTTTGCTGGTTTTCTGGTTTTCCTCCATCTCCTCCTCCTTCTTCTTCTTCTTATTTTTCCTGCCTCCGTACCCTCAAAGAATAATTCTCCCCATTGGAGAACAACATTGCATACCTGCTATCCCAAGCTTATCGACCAATAAAAACGCTTCAAACTAATGCGGACACATCACATTACATTACAGGCATTTAGCAGACGCTCTTATCCAGAGCGACTGACACAACTTTTTAGCATTTAAAAAAAATATATTATCCATTTATACAGCTGGATATATACTGAAGCGATTCAGGTTAAGTACCTTGCTCAAGGGTACAACGGCAGTGTCCTACCTGGGAATCGAACCTGCAACCTTTTGGTTACAAGGCCCGTTGGTTACAAGGCCAGTTCCTTAACCATTATACTACACTGCCGCCACATACCTATGATCACAGAATCACAGACAAAACTCCTATACGGCTGTGTGTTGTCCATGAAGCTACTGTGGCCTACTGGTTGGAGTTGCTGCCTCTCACACAGAGGATTGGGGGTGCGATCCCCACCCGGGTGCAAGTTTATTTTCGAAAAAAACAATGTGCAACTGTTATACTTTTCTTTTATTGGATTTAAATGTTGTTTTCACATTAACAAACATATTTTTATTGCAAAGGCAAAAGACATGTTTACAATATTAACTGTTCAATGTTTCACTTGTACTACAGCGAAATGGTGAAAGTCAGACGACACCACTTCAGGTAACGTTACGCAGTATGGAAACAAATGTTCCATTTTCCGTATACACTGACAAATGGCCTGTAGCTTATATCACATAACTGTATCCCAGAAGCTTTGGTAAGAGTCAAGCCTTACCATGTGAGAGATCTGGGTTCGATCCCTGCCGGGTACTTAAGTGCAATTTTAATTTGGACCAAAACAGTGTGCACATGTTATGGTTTTCTCATACAAGAATGTTTTCCCCACATTAAAGAACGTCCTTTATTGCAAAGGTAAAGAAATGTTTACAATATTAACTGTTCACTTGTAGCCTGTTACTTAAACAATTCAGTCACTGGACACCACGGCAGTTATGCAATAGCTAAAGTTATGGGAACAGGTATCCCATGGCCATTTGTCAAGCAAAGAAAAAATATTCAATGCAGAATATCATCTGGTTAAGATCGCGTTGTTGCATTAATGTAAAAAAATATATAAATAAGTGTGCCAGGCTACATGTTTTCACAAACGTTTGTTTTAAAGATGGTCATTACAGAAAAGCCAACATAGTTCGGTAGGCTATCGCTACCACTACACATAGAGTTACAGTAGGCTACCAGGAAAAACATCCATGCGTAGCGTAGGCCTACCTATGTTGTCATTTCTTTATTAATTTGTGACAAAAAAAAACGTGCAGTTCAGCTCTGTTCACTTTATGCATTTCACACATAACACAATGTGAACATAAAAATTATGTAGGCCTATGAGGAAAATTAAGAATTTACGATAATATATTAAGAATTGATGATAGCCTACTTTAAGCTGCAATCCCTTAAGAGATTGGATTTATAAACTGTCAATTCACCAAACATATCTGTTTCATGGTTAGTCACTTTAAAAAATGACACTAGCCTCCAAATATGGCTCTAGTCTACGCTACTCTGCAGACAATGTAGCTTACTGCAAACACTTTTAATTATAATAATAATCTCTGGTAGGCCACTTTCTTAGTAGTAGGCCTAGCTATTGTTTTCTTTCTGGCTAAGATTCCTGGGAAATATGCGTTGTCCAATTAAGCTTATTAGCCAACGTTAGTTTTGCTAGAGAAACGTCAGTCAGCTGCCAGTCAGGAAGCAGGTACAAGCTAGGCTAACGAAGCAAATCAACATGCCTTATATGTCCATTGCAGTACAGAAAACTAAACTAAACCTAGCTACATGGTCCGGTACCAAAAGATTTCCCACAGGCAACGTTACACTATGGGAAAAAAACTGCGCTGGAATTATGCTGTCCTCATTATGAACTCGGAAGCTCATATCCCAGACATGGAAGCTAGGAGTTACGCATCCGGCAAGCCAGTGTTAAATAGCCAAACATTACATGTATTTTCCATATAATACTAATAGGCCTATTTTAAAACTGTATTTCCATATTTTACTTATGCAAACTATTTAGGCTGCACTAACGATTTAGACTCTGTCTTTCTTTCAGCTAGAATGTGTTTGCGTCTAGCCTATTGTGCATGCATGTCTCCATATAGACTTGGTTCATTAATTTACATGCTTCTTCATGATCCATAGCTCAAGTGTTGCTGTTCATTGTATTTTATTAGACATTAAATATTGATGAGGGGCTCTGAAACATGTCTGCTAATGCTATTAGTTTTGATCAATTTCTCATATATTTCAAATTTATATTTCATGGAAATTCCATGTTCAAATGAAAGTACATATGATGCCCATTCAGAAACTCTTAAGATTGTATTGATGCGCATTCCACAGCGAGTGCTGCAAGCATTTGAACAGAGGTATTTTTTTGGCAGAAATCACTTTTGGCCATTCCGAGCTTCCTTCCGCCGTTCCATTCCGGCTTTTACCCAGGCCCAGTATAATATGAGTTTGGGTGTGTTGCACAAGGTGCTTGGTTTTTACATAATAATACTCAGTGATTCTTTGTTGAGTGGTTAATTGAAAAAAAGAAAACTATTGCGTCAGGTACTGTAAAGAACATAGAGGAACAGAAAAATAAAGAAAAAATTATAATACATAGTCTAAGAAAAAAAGTTGGGGGGCGGGGGCCCACACCAATATTCTTTCAGGGGGCCCAGAATTCCTAGCAACGGCCCTGTATATAGGCTATATATATATATATATATATATATATATATGTATATATATATATATATATATATATATATGTATATATAGCTATACCTATGCTAGCTGTGAGAAAGTTGTTAAGTAGGCAAAATGTTATCTAGATGTAGTGTACTTTAAATCCGCAAATGATATAGGCCTACTTATTATGCTATTTTTATCCTACTTATTATTAGGTTTTCGCTGATAATAGTATTGAGGATATTTTTCGCATAGGCTAGCCTACTGTATGTCACTAAACAGTAGGCTACGCTGTAAGCAGTAACGTTAGCCTACCTTATCAGCGACACAGGAGGAAGCAGTAGCTTCAGACCATTTTTATACGGTCTATGATTTAGACACAGCACGATTATCAGACAGATTGATAGCAAAAACTCAAATTTACTTGAGTAACGTTACAAACCAGACAGGGTTTGTGGAAGAAAGTTCAGAAGAAAAGTTCAGTCAGAAAGTTCAGTCAGCGTCACTACAATCTATGAGATCACTGTATTATCACTTAGTAAATTACTGTAAGCAAAACCATGGTCAAGCCATAATCTATATAATTAAATCATAGCATGTTAGCAAAATTACATTACAAGTGAATGCCATATGTAATGCATGATTAAAACCAGCAGAGGCTGAGTGAGATAATCACTTATTTTTTATGAAAGAGAAGGGGGGTATGGAAATAATGGTGGAAGATTTTGGGCAAATATAGAGCCAAAATGAGAAACAATGGTGTATTGAAAAATATGACAAGTATTAAGAAAATGACCAGCACCCTGTGGGAGGAACCGAGTTTAAACTCCGCAATAGGTGGAGTTAGAGAAAAGGATAAAAGGAGCAGTCATTCAGACTGCAAGCAGAGTGAGTGGAGACTGCTGAGAGAGCTTGGGGGAATGCTTATGAATGTATGAATTGTTCTGCACAGACCAGCCCGGGTTCTTGTATGTTATTTTCAGAATCATATACAAATAAACCCAATTGCATCAGACTCTTGAGGATCGTGTTTTTTCGAAGAAGTATTGAACAGTGTGAGGGGAACTCCCAGTCCATCTGGCCCATACCGGGGCAGGTTTTCCCACAGTTTCACGACAAACGATAGCTACTTTGCTACATCTGGACCTCTGGCTTTCGATATGAGTATCTTCAGACAGAGCTCTGTATAATAAAGCGAACGCTGTAACTTAACAGCCGTTTTGCGGCAGAACGGAATCGAGTTCCATAATTCTGAAAGTTCTTACATGTTCTGGCACTTGTCCCCTACTGATTAGTTGACTGACTGGTTGGCTGGCTAGGCTATGAGTGTCAGGCCACGGGCCTGAATGGGTTGTCATTGTTCACCAAACTAGATCGGACATGAGCTCCGCCTCATTCCTTCTCGCTCAACCAATGAATGACACCTTTGCTCGCTCACTTCATAACATCTCACAAGTTAAGACGTTAACTAGTCAGTAAGATCTACGCAGTCATCAACAGCCATGGAGGTCTTTTACTGAGGAAGATTTTCGGAGAAAAAAAACAAGTAGGACCAGCGACATCAACACGGTACATTTTTTATGTTCACATTCCAGCCAGCAGAAATTTGTTTTTGTAAGACCAAACTATTTTTTTTCAGCCACACAGGTATTTATTATGTGTGGCTTTGCGGCTATTAAGAGAGATGCGGTTTCCCTGGCAAAACATGAAGGTCAGACTAATATCTGGGAAACCACTGCCATCCCGTAATAAACATCAGTTTACAATGCAGAATTACAATACTATTTTTCCTCTGTTGTGCACTGTTGTCTGAGAGCAGCAGTAATTTAGAGATGTAAGCTGTTGTTGATTTGGCTACATTTTATTGTAAGTAGGCGGGAGACCTAAACCTAGCACCTATGCTTTCCTGTGCTATCAAATTGGGGGGGGGGGGGGGGGGGGGGGATAAGGGCTGCTGTCGTAGCCCCACGACCCACGTAGTCTTAATGCAGATAAACAAATGTAATCAACTTCCTGTAAGTCCAGTCTAATTTAGGATAGTGTCATCACTCGGATCAAAGGATGGTGGGGCTAGGCGGGCTGCTCACTTTTAATTCACTATATCACAATTCCAGTGGGTCAGAAGTTTAACATACACTAAGTTGACTGTGCCTTTAAATTTTTAATATTTGGTCGCAGATCCTTTGCTTGTCATGACTTCCTGATGTCTGTGACCCAACAACATCAAAAGACTCTTGATATCTTATTTTCTGGTACTCTTACAAGCGACACTATAACATCTCTGCATTTTAATGGATCTCTATGGGAATTGGGGGGGTGGGACTAGATTTAGCTGTAAAATATGCTGGAACAGTATGGAATACATGATTGGTAAAAGGGCTGTAAGTCATCAAGGTATCAAACAAACCTCAAACCATCACTCTGCTGCCAGATATGCAGTAGATATGGATGGATCACTTTAAGGGTTGTTTCTCCTGACAAATTTTCCTATTGAACTCTTTCGAAAAATAAGTCAGGAGAAGAAACCCTTCAAGTTATCTATCCATATCTACTGTATTTCTGGCAGCAGAGTGATTATTTAAGGCTTGTTTGATACGTCAGTGTAATGGCGGCGTGACGTATGAGGTAGGAGGAGCCAAACGCAGCAAGGGGATTCATTAAGCCCTAAGGCCACTAAGGCGGGAAACTCCGCAGTTAAGGGAGGGGGACAAAACAACGAACAAGCCTACCGACGCTACTAACCGGCTCACTGTCACACGCCAATAAGTAGAAGCGGAGGGACAGGTTTCTCAGTAGCCAGGAATAATACGCGCCCTGTCTCGGTAACGAGACGCATAAGAACGGGCGAGTAGCGTAATGGCAAAAATAAAACAGTCAACAAACACTACAAAATAATACGATAGAATATGAGGAGGCGAAAGGAACAGATCCAACGTTCCAAGGCTACTCTCAGACTCGCAGTCACACACAAACATGTCCACAACATCGCCCAATCTTCCCTATAGGAAGACATGTACCGGAAGACGAAACAGAACAACAGTTCCGAACAAAATCGTCCCACAAGTAAAAAGGACGAAACCGGACAGCTGCACCGGACATTACCGGCTAAAAGACTAACACGAGTTTGATAGAAAATAAACGCCATGCCTCTTGGTAAAGAGGAATGTAACGAGGCGAAGGAACAGGGATAACGTTCCTGTCATGGTTTCTAATAATAAATAATAATAACTTACATTTATATAGCGCCTTTCAAGGGACCCAAGGACGCTTTACAGAATGACTCAAACAAGCAATTAAACAGAAAAGAGAAAATAAGTAAAGTAAAAGTGACCGGGGATGACAGAACAGCTAAAGGCCATAGGCCATAGTGAGCAGATAGGTTTTGAGTGCTTTTTTAAAAGTGTCCAAGGAAGCAGCGTTGCGGATCTCTGCTGGGAGAGAGTTCCAGAGGGTGGGGGCAGCAGCACTAAATGCTCTGTCCCCAAAAGTCCGGAGGCTGGTATGGGGGATGGAAAGCAGACCCGTGTCCGAGGACCGCAGATTCCGAGAGGGGGTGTAGGCGTGAAGGCGGTCTGAAAGGTACTGGGGGGCAAGGGCATGAAGGGATTTGTAGGTGAGGAGGAGTATTTTATAGATGATGCGGGACTTAACCGGAAGCCAGTGAAGGTGGATAAGGGTGGGGGTGATGTGCTGCCAGGGCTTGGTGCGGGTTAAGACCCTGGCAGCTGAGTTCTGGACGTACTGGAGCCTGTCCAGGGCTTTGCTGGGTACCCCGAACAGAACACCATTACAGTAATCCAGACGGGAGGTGATAAAGCAGTGAATGAGGGTCTCTGCCACAGAGTCAGAGAGAGAAGGTCGAAGTCTGGAGATGTTTTTGAGATGATAAAAAGCAGATTTAGTGATGGATTTGATATGAGATTTGAATGAGAGGTTGGAATCCAAAATAACACCCAGGTTGCGGACTTCAGGGGATGGAGAGATGGAGCAGCCATCCACATCTAGGACGAGATCACCAACTTTCCGAAGCAGTGCCTTAGGAGCCACAACCATGAGTTCTGTTTTATTGCTGTTTAGTTTGAGCAGATTGGATGACAACCAGGATCTTATTTTATGCAGGCAGTTAACAAGTGACTGTGGGGGGAGCTGAGTGGATGGTTTGGTATTGAGATACAACTGTGTGTCGTCAGCATAGCAGTGGAAACTGAGACCGTGGTGGCGGATGATCTGACTAAGGGGGAGCATGTAGATGGTGAAAAGGAGGGGTCCAAGCACAGAGCCCTGGGGCACGCCTTGGTTGACTGGGGCTGGGGTGGAACTGGAGTCTCTGATGGTCACAAACTGTTTCCTGTTGGAGAGGTATGACTGGAACCAGGAGAGAGCTACACCGGTGAGGCCAACGTATTCAGAAAGACGGTTGAGGAGGATGGTGTGGGAGACTGTATCGAAAGCTGCAGAGAGGTCCAGGAGAATGAGAATACTGATGAGACCAGAATCAGCGGCGATGAGGAGGTCATTAATGATTTTTATGAGGGCAGTTTCCGTGCTGTGGTGTGCTCTGAAGCCAGATTGGAAGGGTTCATGGAGCTCATGGTTTGACATGTGCTGAAGAACTTGGGCGGCAACTGCTCTTTCCAGGATTTTATTGAGGAAAGGAAGGTTGGAGATCGGTCGGTAATTATTGAGGTCACCTGGGTCCAGGCCTGGCTTCTTGAGAATGGGGGTGACAGTGGCCATTTTGAAGCTGGAGGGTACTATGCCAGATTCCAGGGAGGTATTGATGATGTCAACCATGATGGGGCACAGGGTAGGTAGGCATGCCTTAACCAAGGTAGTGGGCATGGAGTCCAAAGGACAGGTGGAGGCCTTGGCTTTGGTGACCAGCTCAACGACCCGGGAAGCATCCACAGGGGAGAAGGAGGGGAGGCACATTCTGTGGGTGACGTGTATGTGGAGGGGAGGGCTGGCAGGCTGCAGTAGCTGTTGGTAAATGGAATCCACTTTGGCCTGGAAGAAGTCCAGGAACTTGGAGGAGAGGTTGAGGGCATCAGTGGGCTGGGGGGCATCAATGGGACGGAGTAGACGGTTGATGGTGGAGAACAGCATTCTGGGGTTATTTTGCTGGTCGCCAATAAGAGTGGAGTAGTATTGGGTCCTAGCTTTGGAGAGAGCTTCTTTATAGGTCCTCACATGGTCTTTGAAGGCCTCGTGGTGAACAATGAGGCCAGATCTTTTAAAGAGCCTCTCAAGTTGGCGACCGGTGGCCTTCATGGAGCGGAGTTCAGTAGTGAACCAAGGGGCAGGATGAGAGAAGGAGACAGTCCAGGTTTTGAGGGGGGCAAGAAAGTCAAGGCTGAGGGATAAGACTGAATTATAGTGGGCTACCAGACCATCCACCGTGGTGTCATGGGGATCTGAGGCCAAATGGGTCTCAATGATGTTAGACAGGGCTGGTGCACTCACAGTCTTGATATTCCTGAATGTGATGGTACGTCTAGTGCGCTGCCGAGGCAGGGGGACAGGAACGGAGAAGTGGATGGCATGATGGTCAGACACAGCTAGGTCAAGGCACTGCAGGTGGGTTGGAGTTGTGCCAGTGGAACACACCAAATCCAGTGTGTGACCTTTGGTGTGGGTGGGACCTTTAACGTGTTGAGTGATATTGAAGCAGTCCAGGAGCGACAGGAATTCAGCAGCGAATGTGCAGCTGCTGTTGTCCACGTGGATATTGAAGTCACCTAACATGAGCGTAGAAGGAGACATGGAGCAGACAGAGGTGAGTAGTTCAGATAGCTCAGACAGGAAGGAAGTGGAGGCTTTTGGGGGGCGATAGACAAGGATCACTTGGAGATGTGAAGGCCCAGCCAGTGTGAAAACAACACACTCAAATGAGGTGACATTAGGCACTGGAAGTTCTCTCACCAGTATATCAGCTCGATGTATAACAGCCAGCCCACCACCCCGGCCAATCGAGCGAGGCTTCTGGATGTACACATAGCCCGGAGGAGTGGCTTGATTAAGTGCCAAAAAGACCTGCTGATTTTGCCATGTCTCAGTTAAACATAAGAAATCAATTTTACGGTCTGTAATGATGTCATGTATAAGTAATGATTTATTGTTTAGGGAACGAGTATTCAATAGCATGAACGTTGCAGCCTTGTTTATGGATGCTGATGCAGGCGGTGTGAGAAGAACTACACTGTCAACACAGACTAGTGGCCTCAGAGTGACGGCGCGCACGGGTGGTTTGTAGTGATGACGTCGTCGCAGTGCGACGGAGCGCCGGTCGGAGAGAACAGAAGGAATAGCGTTGTCCAAGTAAACAAACTTATGTCGGGAGCCCCTGTGCACATAGCGGGGGCGACGCAGGAGTTGGAGGGATTTAATGACAGCAAGGCAGTTTGGAATGATGAAACAGCTGACGTTCCGGAGTTCCAGTGTTGAATATTTAAGGAACATCATATCAGCAACGGAGGAGCAGCAGCTAGCTAAGCTGCCGATAACACAAATCAGAGGCACCTGGCCTTTGATCCACAGCAATTGCTGAAGTGAAAACAGAGCAGTAATGGTACAGGTAGTCCTGGTAGCGTGGCAAATAGTAATCCAGTCGATGTTACCGGAGTAGGACATCCACAGCTTATTTGAAAGTAGAAAATCCACAGTTCGTTGAAAGCGCCGGTGGATCGCTAGGAAGCTAGCAGGCTAACAGCTGGTAGTAGGTGAGTACGAAGCCACAGTTGTACAGTCGAAACAGTTTGATCCAGATAGTCCTGATAACGTGGCAGAAAAAATAAAATAAGAAAAAAATAATAATAATAATAATCCAGTGGCAGAAAGTAATCAAGAACGTAGACCAGAGATCACAGCTATCCCCACTTGCATAAGGGTAATGTTAATATTGTTAACTCGGGTTCTGGCAGCCGCTGTTGTTTCTGCGTTCGGTTTTTCTTTTGGCGTCATTTGAACGCTCTATCGGATTTTTCCGCCTCCGTTTCGTTGTTTGAATCTCGCCCGGCAATTATTTCTTTCACCTGTTTTGGATTTCCTGCCAGTTATAAATAGCCAGGACTTCCGCATTTTCGACGCTTCCATGTTGTCGTTGCTATATTGACAAGGAGGTCGGTAAAGGTATAAGATTCGCTTGCTGCTATTCTGGTTCGCACGAATAGGAAACGCAGCAAGTCCAAATAGAGTTAGAAGAAAGATTTATTTTGGTTTTTTTCTTTCCTTTCTATCTTCATCCGTTATACTCTCCTACCTGTTGCCTTTTGTTCAGCTCGTTCTCACTTAGAGCTGTAGGTAGCAGGCTCTAGTTTCTCTCCCTTCTCTCGCCCGTTTCTTCAGGGTGTTTCTTTTGTTTGTTTTCTCTGACCTCCTGTATTCGCTCCTCGTTAAGGAGCGTGAGGTTCTTTTGTTATTTGTTTACTCGTTAAAGAGTGTGAGATTCTTTTGTTATTGATTACTTGTGATTCTCGAGTTCGCCCTCGTTTGGGGTTGCTTTATTTTTGGCTTACGCCGGGAGGTTTTGTTTCCCACTGTTTATTTTTACCCTTTCCATTGCAGATCTGTCTGCTTTAGTGGTGTAGGTGTTAGTACCTACACTTTTAGAATCCCTGACGGTCGCGCTTGGTCCTCCGACTCAGCCACTCCCCTTACAGAACATGGAAGCCTCTAGGGAGGTACCAGCGACAACGCCAGATCTGAGTACAATCCTCACGGCTCAGGGGGCAGCCATCTCCGCCCATGAGGAGGGCATTAGGGCCCTTCAGGCCTCCGATCAGACCCTCCACACCCAGCAGGCGCAGTTCTCTAGCCAGCTTCGCTATCAGAGTGAATGTCTGCGCGACTTAGCAGACGGTATCCGCGCCCTGACCCTCACCACCGCACCTCCTCCAGTCGCACAAGCACCCATCCCTGTTGCACAGGCACCCCCTGATCCCGCCGCTATTCCCATTCCAACGGATCTCAGGGAGCCTAAATTGCAGCTCCCACTCTGCTATGGAGGGGAGGCCGGGAAGTGTAGAGCGTTCCTGATGCAATGTTTGATTTTTTTTAAAGCACAGCCCTCCCGCTTCTCCACCCAGGAGGCTCGGGTTGCACTCATCCTCTATCTACTTACAGGCACTGCTCTCGCCTGGGCGGACCCCTTAATAAGGGCTAATTCCCCTGTTATGTCCACCACAGAGAGACTTATCGAGGAGATGGCGTCAGTCTTTGATCATGACGTCTCTGGTCAGGAGGCGGCCATGCGACTGACCCGTCTCCGTCAGCGTAAAGACACAGTGGCGACATTCTCCATTGCGTTTCGAGCTCTGGCAGGGGAGACTGGGTGGGCCGATGGGCCACTTAGCTCCCTTTTCCTTAACGCACTTTCCGATCCCGTTAAGGACGCGCTGTCAGTACTCGAGCCACCCGTCTCTTTTGGTGCTCTGGTTTCTACAGCCATCCGGGTGGATAACCGCATTAGAGAGAGAGAGAGAGAGGGACTCACAGGGGAACGCAGGGTTCGGTCGTCGCGTTACTTACCGCTTTCTGCGGCCACTCCGTTTTCCTCGTTTTCAGATGAGCCCATGCAGGTAGATGGGGCGGCAGTACGAGATTTCAGAACCACCAGGCCGAGCAACGCCCGGTGCCAATATTGTAAACGCACAGGGCATTTCAGAGACCAATGTCCTAAGGTAATGGGAAAAGGACAGTCTCACTAGGGGGATCGGGGCCCCTGGTGAGACCTAATAACACCTCTCCTCGTACCCAGTTAGTAGTGTAGTTGAGTTGGAGGAGGCGCTCCACCAGCTGCATCGTGTTTATTGATTCCAGGTCAGTCGAGTCTCTTATTGACATCAAGTGGGCTAGGGAGCAGGGCATTCCTTCACTTCCCCTCCTCTCCCCACGGCTAGTAATGGCACTCGACGGTCGTCCTTTGGGCACGAGTACCATCCGGCGGGTCACCAGCGTTCTAAATCTGGCTGTCTCTTTCCTTGGCCATACAGAGCGGATTCAGTTTTTTTTGGTGGACTCACCCACATACCCTCTTGTTCTGGGCCATTCGTGGCTGGCTCAGCACAAGCCTCATATTAACTGGGGAGCAGAGGGGACGGTTATTCTCAGTGGGGTCCCCAGTGTAGACCTCACTGCTCTAAGAGTAGACCACTCATGTCCGGAGGTCCACTTCGTCCTCCTCCCGATTCCAGTTTAGACAGCGAGCAAGAGGAGGGGAGGTCTCTCCTTGGGCCTCACGATTCTGTGGTGCCCTCTCAGGACGCCAGGGAGAGTCTTTCCTGGGACTCATTTGCTGACGGTCTCAGTGGGTGGGGGGAGGAGACTCCCCATTCTGAGATCGACTGGGACAACTCACTTGATTCCCTCTCAGACTGTGAGAGCACTCAGGTGGGCGGGGCTCTCAACTTTTCGTTGCCGGCTAATGTTCCTCAGCAGTATACAGATCTTGCTGAGGTTTTTAGCAAGCAACGCGCAACCTCTCTGCCTCCTCATAGGCCGTATGACTGCGCCATCAACCTTTATCCGGGCACGGTTCCTCCTAGGGGGTCGCTGTACTCCTTGTCGGGTCCTGAGAGTGCCGCGATGAGGCAATACATTGAAGAGTCCCTAGCCAATGGTTTTATTAGACCCTTGACCTCGCCGGCAGGGGCAGGATTCTTCTTTGTAAAGAAAAAAAACGGTAGTCTCAGGCCGTGCATTGATTACAGGGGACTCAATGACATCACGATCAAGAATCGTTATCCCCTTCCCCTGATGAATTCGGCATTTGAATGCCTCCAGGGGGCATCTATTTTTTCGAAACTTGATCTGCGCAGTGCCTACAATCTCGTTCGCATTCGCGAGGGAGACCAATGGAAAACGACATTTAACACCCACTCTGGACACTACGAATACCAGGTGATGCCTTTTGGGCTTACTAGCGCTCCCTCAGTTTTTCAGGCGCTAGTGAACGATGTCCTTAGGGAGATGCTGGAGAGATCAGTCTTCGTCTACCTGGACGACATTTTAATTTTTTCTCCTGATCTTCCCACTCACATCCTCCACGTCAGGCAGGTTCTTAAGGCGCTGCTCAAAGCCCAGCTTTTTGTGAAGGCAGAGAAGTGTGTTTTCCACACTAACTCCGTTTCTTTCCTGGGGTTCATTGTGGCAGATGGCAAGGTTCAAATGGACCCTGAGAAAGTCTCGGCCGTTAAGAACTGGCCCACCCCGTCTTCCCTTAAGCAGGTACAACGCTTTTTAGGCTTCGCCAACTTTTATAAGAGGTTTATACGCAATTTCAGTGCGGTAGCCGCGCCTATTACGGCGCTCACTAAAAAGACCTCTTCCTCCCGGTTTTTATGGAATTTGAGGGCCGAAGCAGCGTTTTCTGAATTAAAAAAGCGTTTCAGTTCCGAGCCCATTCTCATCACGCCCAACCCCTCCCTCCCCTTCGTGGTAGAGGTAGACGCTTCTGAGTTGGGGGTGGGAGCCATTCTCTCCCAGCTATCTCCGATGGACCACAAGATGCATCCCTGTGCGTATTTTTCTCGTGCACTAACACCGGCCGAGAGAAATTACGATGTGGGGGACCGGGAGCTCTTGGCGGTCAAATTGGCTCTGGAGGAGTGGCGCCACTGGCTGGAGGGGGCGGAGCACCCATTCACTGTATGGACGGATCATAAAAACCTGCAATATGTGCAGCTAGCCAAGAGGCGTAATTCTCGCCAAGCCCGATGGGCGTTATTCTTCTTGTGCTTCAACTTTTTGCTCACTTATCATCCCGGCTCCAAGAACGTGAAGCCTGATGCTCTGTCACGCATCTTCGACCGTTCAGACAGGGATCCTGTTCCCGAACCTATTATCCCCGCCGACCACATAGTGGCTCCGGTTATATGGGCCGTTGAGGCAGCAGTGCAGAAGGCGCTGCGCTCTGACCCAGGCCCGGGGGGGGGGGGTCCACCCCACTGCTTGTTCGTCCCGCCGAGGCTTAGGTCCCGAATATTGCAATGGGGACACAATTCTCAGCTGGTCGCTTACCCCGGAGTGCACCGCACAAAGGATTTCTTGTCCCGGCGTTTTTGGTGGCCCAGTCTCGAAAGGGACGTACGCAGTTTTGTTGCTGCTTGTCCGGTTTGTGCTCGGAGTAAAGGTTCATGTCTCCCACCCTCTGGCCTTTTGCGTCCTCTTCCCATCCCCAGTCGCCCTTGGAGTCACATTGCCCTCGACTTCGTCACCGGTTTGCCTATGTCTCTGGGCAAATCGGTGATCTTGGTGGTCGTAGACCGCTTCTCCAGGGCAGCTCACTTTATTGCATTGCCTAAGCTTCCTTCAGCACCTGAGACAGCACAACTAGTAGTAGATAATGTGTTCCGACTACACGGACTGCCTTCAGACGTGGTCTCTGATCGCGGCCCCCAGTTCGCTGCCAAGTTCTGGCGCGCATTCTGTTCTCTGATTGGTGCCTCGGTCAGCTTATCCTCTGGCTTCCACCCGGAGACTAATGGGCAGACCGAGCGTACTAACCAGACCCTGGAGAATACTCTTCGGTGTCTGGCTGCCTCCAACCCTACGTCCTGGAGTCGACACCTAGCCTGGGCAGAGTACGCCCATAATACCCTGCGCAACGCCTCCACAGGGCTCTCACTGTTCGAAGCTCAGCTGGGGTATCAACCCCCCGTTATTCCCCGAACTAGAAAAAGGCGCACACCGTTTCCTCATACAAACATGATTTTCACGTTATAACAATATAAGTTATCTTGTTATAACGTGAAACGTTTTATGTTAAAACAATAAGTTATCACGTTAAAACATAAAACGTTTCACGTTATAACGTGATAAATAGTATATTGTTATAACAAGAAAAGTTTCTTGTTATAATGTGATAAGTTTGTATGTCGTAATAATGTGAAAATACCTTGTTATAACGTGATACTGATCATTTTTTTCTTTTTCTGGTGTGGTAGCAATACGCTTCTGTAGAGTTCTGACTCTTCAAATGTTCATTTATTTTTTCTAGTAAATTACATCAAAAAACTTCACAAACATACTTTGGCTTTTATAGAGCATTTTGCCTAAGAATTCAAATTAAATGCTTTGACATTATCTGTCAAATTAGACATGTCAATGTATTAAATACAGGTTATTAGTAGTAAAGTGCATCACTCAATACAAAAGTGAAGGGCTGTCTCTAGTAAACTTCCTGCAGTTTATTCAATCCATAAACTTCCTCATTCAATCCACCTTTGTTGCGATGATGACCTTTCAGGTGACTTATATAATTTTATATTTGTTGTGTTAAAACTCTGACTTTTTTAGGGCTGCCCCTGACAAAAGATTTGCTTAGTCAACCTGTAGTCGTTAGTTCAAACCAGGGGTGGCTGGTGAGGTCAAAAATAGGGGAGGCTGCATTTGTTACGAGTATAGTAGGTGGTTGGCAGGGGCTGTAAATGAAGGGGGGTCCAGGAGGCATGGCTCCCTGTAGAAAATTTTGATAAAAATAACCCTTAAATGGTGATACAGAATCACTATGAAATGGTTCATCCAGGTGATTTTGTCAGTTCCAACCAATCAGCTGTCAAATGGCTCACTATTCATTCCTCACTCATCATTTGAATACCAACTTCAATGTTGTTCCAGATGTATTGATAACAAAAATCTTGCCATTTAATGAGTGTAATGCTGCAGCTCTCTGAACATCCCTGTCTGTAGAATTCCCTCTCCTGGTATGGGTAACTGTGTCTCAGGATCCTACACTTTCTCTCTCCTGAAATGAATGTTGTTCTCTCTGCAAACCGCCTGCTGCTATTGATCGGAAAGGTATAGGGATATTTGCAGAGGTCTAAAATCCAGGTTCAGAAAGTAAAAGTCCTTCCCATTATTTTCTTCCAATCACCTGGATTTGCTAATTATCAAATTCTTCAACCAGGAGCTAGAACGAATTGGTGAAATCAGCTGGTTGAGTTAAAGGGTGAAAGAAACCCATGACTTTTACTTTCTGACCCCTGGACTTTAGACCTCTGGATATTAGCAATAGTGAATAAAACATGACAAAATCTTGCACATAACTTACAATAGGGGTCCTAGTTAGCAGCAACTACAGCAAAAACACAATAGCTAACGCACACGTATTTGCTATTGCACAAATGTAATTAAATTCTATCAAGCTTCTTCAGCTAGCTAGCGAGCATGTAGCAAACGTATCAGATAAGCTATCTAGCTAAAGTTAGGTAAGTTAGCAAACAATTCCTCAAGCTGATATAACTATTTAACCAACTAAAATGATCAATTATTAATTTATTTAAAATTAAATCAAGACAAAAATACCAACGGCCCGGTGATCGCTTTCCATTTTCTCCTACCTTCTCTCTACTCTCTTTTTGCACGTTATCTGGCTTTAGCTGTAGGATGGTGAGGGGACACGTTCGCATAAACGTTATAAAATAAAAGTTGTTCGCATAAAATGATTTAGCGCCTGTTAGTTAACTAGCTAGTCACCCAGCTAATTATCAGATGAAATAGATGTTTTGCTTGGTTATCTTCTAACATTACTGCAAGATTTGTTCTACCACTGGAATGCGGTGGCTTTAAGTGCCTAGCGAGTTCGCCAGTCGGAAAAAAGAACGGACCTCGTTTGTTTATTAAAAATAAGGGTAGTGCAAATGGTGGGCGGAGTCAGACGCAATTGCGCAAATTTTAGTGCAATATGCAAATGAGATATAATTTCTGTAGGCTACTCGCCCTGTCACAGGATGGGGGTGTGGCTGAGGCTAGCCTCACAGACAAGTATTTTCAATGGGCCTTGCTCGTACCATCTCATTCACATGAGCCGCTTAGAGGGACTGCAATGTGAAATGCTTCCCTAGGAAAAATAGCCTCACGAGCGTAATGCGCATGTGCGCAGACCTGTAGAAGCAGAAATTAGACTCAGGTGCGCTCTCACTATAGCCTAAATATGGACAGAATTCTTGTTAAAAAATTATATATTTTATCTGTTAGCCTCAGCCGTCGCACATATATGATATTCATTTCATTATTTAAATATGTATTTTTGAGCATCAGAAAATGGTTTGACTTCCATCTGATCTATAGTAAGTTTACTATATTATAGAGAAATACAAAACCTGTGATGTTCTCACTCCCGTCCTCTTGTTTCCCGTGTTTTCCTTCTCCCCTTGTTTCATGTTCGTCTCTCCCTAGTTCGTTTCCTCCGTGCTGCAGGTTGGGCGTGGTGTTTCCCTTTCGTGTCACTCTGTCCCACTACTCTTCTTCCGCCTATCCCATTCCTCCGTTTTGCATGCATTCCTCACACTCTCTACTCCCTTAATCACCCTCGCATACATTCGCACGCGGCACTTAATTGATATCAATTCATGTTTGTATTTAGTCACCCGGTGTTCTCTGTCCTGTGCCAGTTCGTTAACTCTCCTTGTCTGAACCTCTGGTCTTGTCTTGGTGATAGATAGACTAGTATCCAGTCTAGTCTCGCAGTTTAAGCCTTTGTCTTGTACCGGCGTTAACTCGCCTCTCTACTTGTCTAGTTTCCGTCTAACTCATGCCTGGAACGGCGCTTCCTGCTGTTCGCTTATTCCCTGCCTCGCTGTACTAACGTTGTCTGCTTGAGTCTGCCAACCTGCAGTCGTTTGCTACCCCTGCCTGTGTTGCTGTTTCCTGCCCATCCATCTGCCGTGTGTGCATGCAGCCGGGGCTCCAGCTCCTCCACTCTGCGGCGGTGCCCGCCTCCTGCCTGTGCTGCTGCTGCTGTTGCTGCTGCTGTCCTGCCGCTGCGCCCACGTCCAGCCCGGTCTCCGCTCCACTATCCTGCACTACTCCTGCCACTCCACTCTGCCCTGCTCCCCGCTCCCGCTCCTCCTCTGCCTGCCTGGTTTTCCATCTCCATCTCCAGCCCCTGGCCTCTCCTGTTCCCGCTGCTCCCCTGCTGATACCATTACCCGGACTGTTAGTCTTTAAATGTTCTCCCTATGCTTCAGGAGGAATTCTGGTCGAAGCTATAATTTATTAAGAGCTACGCGCTCTGTCTGTCTGTTCTAAGTCCAGTTCCGGCTTGGAACAATAACTGCCTTTGCCTTTTCTCCCCATGCTTCAGGAGTGAATTCTGGTCGAAGCAATAAAATAATTGAGTACTGGCATTCCTGTGTTCGAGTCGTGCGTTTGAGTCCAGTCCATATCCGGGGTCGTAACAAAACCGTCATTATGAGCATTTAGAATATCAATTAGAGCTACGATTTGCTGGCCTGCGCTGCCTATTAACGGCATCGGTTTGCTTATGGCCAGCGCTGTATTAACGGCATTGACAAAGCGGTAAATAAACGTGTTGGAACAACAAGCAATACGACATTTAACGTTATTTTTATTTCCACTCTTTATAACAACACACAACTTAAAAATAGTGAATAACTAAATAAAAAAGCAGCCTTTTGTCTGGTGATATACGAAAGAGCAAAAACAATGTATAATTTAACAACTTCATGGTTAGGCTATCAAAACTAGATGGAAAAAATATATATATTTTATTTTATTTTTAAAATGCAAATAAATAGGCTATAAATTATATAAACAAGCAAATAAATAAAAAACACAGCAAACTGAAACACTTAAGAGAAATATCAACAACAGGCCAAACGAAAGATTCATTAGGCTATAATCTATATTATAAAACAGGTAATTCTGACCACGCATTATGATTGGTTGAGAGGCGTTCAAAGCTGTGTCTATATTCACGATATAGTACCCCTATGATGCAATAATACACCTGTTTACCCTGGACGTTTAAATTAATATCACTCCGCACGTCCGCAGCAAAAACTTTCTGATGCTGTGCTGGAGGCTGGAGAAATAATGTCCGTGAGTGGACATAAAATCGAAAGCTACTGGAAACCAAATCCACTGGAAAGGAAATTAACGGTGGAGGGACATTCTCACTGGAGAGCCAGATTCGTCTTTTTTATGCTAGTAACGATAGCAACCGTTTAGGCTTACAGCTGCTTCATGAAACCGGTTAAAACGTAAGCTAAATCTGCAGATAAAAAAGTTTGTATTCGGCACGCTACAGCAACTTTAATCTAGCAAACCATTTTTGTGTTTAGAGGTGCAGTATTTATTCAGTTTGGAAATACGAATTTAGTTGGAATTTAGCTAGCTAGCTGTAAACATAGCCTACCGACTGGTTGTATGAAAGCAAGTTAACGTTACTTCACATCTGTATAGGCTATATATAGATAACTGTTTTAGCTAACGTTATAACTATTACATTATATTATTATTGTGATTATTATGTTATTAGCCCATAACGCTAGCTATTAGTTCGTTTGCTAGCTAGCATTCCATTCCTAGCTTTGTTTGTTTTTGTGTTGCATGGCAACAGCTACACTGGGGACTATTTTCTCTGCTGTTGAAATTAAATGAATAACGTTAATTAAAAATTGTTTTATTGAAAGTGTGTCTTGTCCTTATATATTATTTACAATATAGCTGGCAATCGTTTTATAAAAGCAATAAGGTAACTCGACGACGTACAATATCGTCAATATAGTCACAGTTAAAGGGTTGCCGGCCCTCCGCGAAAACACCCTTTAACTGTGACTATATTGACGATATAGTACTGCGTCTCGTACCTTATTGCTTAATTAGCAATTAGTAGTGTATTTTAGCCTACTTGTGACCAGCGAACCTCATCACATTAGGCCTACTCACTGCTGTTTTTTCCTCCGATCGGAGTCTGCTCATTCTGCTGTAGTCTGCTCACTACACAGATTGTTTGTTACAAGGCGCACGTCCGGGATGAATAGTTCCACTCTCACGTTTTTTCACACTGCGACGATTCGACCAATTAAAATTTTGGTCGACCAAGTTCTTTTGATCAACTAATGGTTAAGTAATAACCAATAAATGTAAGTAATATATAGAAATCCTCACACCAGGACACCATAAATGTAAGGAATATGCGTCTATATATAAACTCTTACATGGGATGCCAGAAATATAGGCAATAACTATGGAATGATGAGGTTTACCCTTATTATTCTTAAGTTACGTTAAAATTAAATCAGTCTCATTTGATTATTATGCATTATAATTACTACTACTTCAATTTACCATCAAAGCAATAATAACTCATAATTCATAAGGTTTGAAGGCACTATGTTCTAATGATTAGGTTTGACTCAGCTCTCATGCTCATATGACATCAAAACAGACACCAGATTTAACAAAAATAGATTTATTAAACAAGGAAAAAAAGGAATATTACATTCTACTAAACAGACATACCGTGTTGTGTGCCTATTGAAGCATTTGTGTGGGTAAGCACATGTGTGTGCGTGTGTCGGTGTGTGTGTGCCACGTGTGCGTTCAGGGAACAAAGGAATCGTGGAGTAAGCTAAGCTAGCTTATGTTTAGCTTATATTTTATTTTTAAAATGCAAATAAATAGGTTATAAATTATATAAACAAACGAATAAATAAAAAATGCAGCAAACTGAAACACTTAAGAGAAATATCAACAACAGTCCAAACGAAAGATTCATTAGGCTATAATCTATATTAGCAACTAAAAGTGTATTTTAGCCTACTTGTGACCAGCGAACCTCGTCACATTAGGCCTAATCACTGCTGTTTTTCCTCTGATCGCAGTCTTATCATATTATGCGTGAGGAACACCAGTTTGTTGACGTTGCTCAGGAGAAGAGAGCTCCGCGTTTTGCTGATAATGAAGCCGGCCTTTGAGAAGATGCGCTGAATGATATAGGCGAATTGTTGCTTGCAGAGTTTACATTTAACTTTTTTGGGGTCATCATTTAGATGCTCAAAATGCTCACATACTTTAGATTTTCTCTCAGACATTCTATACAACTGATCTATCCTTAATTAATAGACAATTAATAGTTCATCACAAGGCGCACGTCCGGAATGAATAGTTCCACTCGCATTTTTTTCACACTGCGACGATTCGACTAATTAAAATTTTGGTCGACCAAGTTCTTTTGATCAACTAATGGTTTAGTCGACTATTTGGGGGCAGCCCTAGTTTACATATACGTTTAGCAGTAGTGGTGATAGACAAATAAAACATGTCCATCTTACCAGTCTTCACCCGGGCACCAATTATAATATGCCTCTATATATAAACTCTTACATGGGATGCCAGAAATATAGGCAATAACTATGGAATGATGAGGTTTACCCTTATTATTCTTAAGTTAGGTTAAAATGAAATCAGTCTAATTTAATTATTATGGATTATAATTACTATGACTTCAATTTACCATCAAAGCACCAATAACTAATAATTCATAAGATTTGAAGGTATTATGTTGGTCGACCAAGTTCTTTTGATCAACTAATGGTTTAGTCAACTATTTGGGGGCAGCCCTAGACCTTTCCCCTCCTCTCGGAACCCTTGCGGAACATGTATTGCGCTTGTTAAAGTGATACTGCAGTCAAAAACTGACTTTTCCCGTTGAAAAATTATGTTTTGGGTTAGATTATGATCATACACAACTGTTTATGTCCGAAAATCTCATGTTTAGTCAAAAAAATGGCTTTATCTGAGTTTTTGTGTAGGCTTACCAATACGCTGGTTTCCAGGGATTCGTGACATCACAAGATCCTTAACATAAAAATGGGGGGAGTTGAGGTGGTCTTAGGGGTGGTATCGGCTGGGCACGTAGTATAAAAGCAGAGACCAACGTTTTGTTTTTTTTCCTCTTTGAGACTGAGACCCTTGTACTGCTAACTAGGTAGTTCAAGTTCAAAAGCTAATTGCTTTCTATTACTGCTAACGTTAATATTACGACATATCTAGCTACACAGAGAGTTATTCATCTACGACTTACTATTTGGTATCTTTAGATAACTTGCTTTATGCCAAGGAGTCAGAGATGTATCGTTCCTTGGTGAAACGCCACGAACAGGTGTTGTGCCGAAAAGTGTCCGCCTGCCAGAATTTGTCCGCCCTCGCGTGAACGTGCATTCGCTTGTTCTCAGTGCCGCTTTCATTTAGTTCGATCTGCGCTCTTGTTCCGAGAAAATGAGTGTTTATACAGTTTCTACCACTCAGCAAAGACCAGAACATCACAAGAGGAGCAACTTATTAAAAAAAAAACTATCGTATATTTTAGGTTTTAAGATGAACACATCGCAATGCAAACCTCAGAATGGCACTAGTGATAGGCGACTAATGTAGGCTACGCTTTAACATCCACGATAATAAACTACGAGAGCACTTGGAATAGATAACAGTTTACAAGTAATACATTTATGTATTATATTATTTATCCCCCCCCCCCCAGCCATCTCTTGTTTGCAAAGTCTGAGACACTTCACATTTATTGTGGTTACATCTTTAGGTCACTGGATGGTACCCTAGAAAGCACATACTTGTACTAGTTATAACAGGGAGCATTTTGCAGGGGGGGGGGGGGGGGGGGCAATTTTGGCAGGGGAACTCTTTTCGGCACAACAGCTGCTCTGTTAGCTTTCATAATCTGCCGAGAGACGGAATGTATCGATAAGTTAGGTAATGCAAGGCAGTCTATTGTGTGTGAGTTTAGCCCCGTTTGGTCCAGAGAGAACTGGTAAATTGGCTAGCTAGCTAGTTAACTTAGCTATCATTTATGAATAATGTTAGCTAATAAATTATAACAATTCTCTCCGGACCAAGTGGAGCTATATCAGGGCGCTACAACCAGCCATGTTCAATATACTAACGTTACTGTGTGACTCGGTTTTGCTGTGTATTTGAATGTATTCAATAGTAACGTTACTTTAGGCAGACAAACAAGCTAACTTAGCTAGGTAACGTTAGCTCTACCATTCGGTTACATCCCCGGTCCTCTCCTCGCAAAGACATTGCTCAACCAATACAGCCGAGGTGGCGGCTGCTGCTGCCAGTGGCTCGAATGAATACGGCAACATCTTTGTGAGGAGAGTCTTCACCACAAAGGAATCCTCTTCCTCCACCTCAAAACTCCCTGCAGTACAGCTGTTGTTTGTTTAGTAGTGAGGACTGGAGAGAGCAGGAAGGGGGGCTGAGCATAGAGCGTATTGAGTTCAGTGGGGCTGAGTCAGTTCACCAAGACACACCCTTTCACTCCTTGACCGTATGAATATTCATATGATGACTACGTGGCATCATCATCATATGACCACACCTACTCACAAGTTCCAGTTCAAATTGAAGCGGTAAAAAAGGCCTTAGAAAAGGCTCTGCAGTATCTCTTTAAGTCAATGAAAGCAATATTGGCTTTGTATTATCGGCTCTATTTATCGGCTATAATTTCATTATTGGAATAATACATAGTAATATAAATTTGCCATTATCTGCCGATAATTTATCAGCCCTGATATATATCGTGCATCCCTAACTTCAACCTAAGTGTATGTAAACTTCCGACTTCAACTGTATTCACTGCTGTTAGCCAAGATGTTTCGAGCTAAATAGCTGTTGGAAAGTGTGGGAAAACCTGTCACATTGCTCAATACTTCTTCAAGAAAACAAACACGATCCTCACAGTCTGATGCAATTGGGTTCATTTGTATATGATTCTAAAAATGACATACAAGAACCCGGGCTGGTCTGCGCAGAACAATTCATACATTCATAACCCTCTCAGTCCGCCATTCAGTCTCTAAGCAGTCTCAGCATTCTCTACCCCCAGTCTGAATGACTGCTCCTTTTATCCTTTTTTCTAGCTCCACCTGTTGTGGAGCTTAGACTCGGTTCCTCCCACAGGGGGCTGGTCATTTTCCTTAATACTTTTCATATATTTCAATACACCATTGTTTCTCGTTTTGGCTCAACATCTGCCCAAAATCTTCCACCATTATTTTCATGCCCCCCTTCTCGTTCATAAAAAAATAAGTGATTGCCTCACTCAGCCTTTGCTGGGTTTAATCATGCATTACATATGGCATTCACTTATGATGTAATTTGCTGACATGCTATGATTTCATTATACAGATTATGGCTTGGCCATATGGTTTTGATTACAGTAATCTAATAAGTGATAATACAGCAATCTCATCGATTGTAGTGATGCTGACTGTGAACTCTTCTGAACTTACGTCCACAAAAGCTAAGTTTGAAACCGTAAAGTGATATCAGGACAGTTGCACTTAATCGTCGCGATTAAGGAATTTGAAGCATGCTCGAAGTATAAAAGTTGGTGTTGTAAAAGAGGTCGTATTAATATAACTAAATGTATGAAGTTGAAAACTGTCAGTTAGACCGGTTATTATGTGTATTTTTATGGGAGATACCTTTAATTGGTCACGGTGTTCACATTCCTCGCGAATAAATATGAAATAAATACGTTGGCGCCTGAGGTGGTCGGTAATAGGTGCCCTCCCCCCTGGTCGGTAATAGGTGCTCGAATGCTACTGCCTTGCCTTGATATAACGTAGCCTATTACGGTAAGTTAACAGCCTGCAACTCGTCGCTGTCAGGTGAAAAGCACCGTTACTTTTCAGGAAATTAAAAAAACGTTTTCAAAACAAATAAACACAGTGTTGTGAAAGTTTGTATGTTTTATACATACGAGGTCAGATATTCACGTGTCAATACAAAATTGTTATTTTATCAGAAATCAAGTAAAATGGAGTTATGAGTTTTGTGACAATAGAATGTGGAGATACATGTTTTTTTCTGTCATTGATTAGAATGGCTGTATCTGCGAGTGAATGAATGCGCAGTGGCTGCGAGTCTATTATCAAGTGCACAGTTAATACTCACACATTTGTAAGCCAGTTAGCAGAAAAATGTCAGTCTATCCAGTGATTAAACATCCATATGTTTTGTAAAATAAATACAATTAGGAGACAAGCCCCTAGTTCACTGCATTAACAAGCTAAAATGAAAGATGCCGTTCTGCTGAGACGAGCGAGTTACCTAACTAGGCGCTCGTCTCCCAAAAATCTAAAATATTTTTTTAAACACATAGGCTACTGATGATGTTTAATCACTGGATTGACTCTCCGCACTGAACAAAAAGACACTGGCAGATTAAACAAAACATTTCTTTCAACAAACTTTTGTTATACAGTAGATAGGTTACAGATGTGTGAGTATTACTGTGCACTCGATGATAAGACTCACATGGTAGGCTACGCAAGTTGTTAGCGAAAGTCTGCTATGAACAGGTTTTTGAAGAGGTGAAGCCTATGACTAGGGTTGCCAACCGTCCCTTGAAATAAGGGACGATCCCTTATCAGTTCAATAAGGCAGGGGTTCTCAATCCTGGTCCTGGGGGACCCCATATGCTGGCTTTCGTTGCAACCGCAGTTGCAATCCCAGAATTTTAACAAGCTGTTAATTTTTCTTAATTAGGTGCTTGTTATGTTTGGAGGAATTATTCACCCTCTTAAGCCACATTATATCAGAAATAGCTATGGATGCCATGTAGAATAAACACCCCATGTTCACATTGTGCTATATTATTTAAAAAAGATAAGAAAATTATTTAACAGATCCATTTAAAGACTGATTTGAATCAATAGGCTCCTAATTGGTGAAAGTGTGGACACATGGCCACTAAAATTAACCATTTCGTAGATAATGAAGAATTCAAACACAAAGCAAATGATAACGAGCCAAACCTGCATTGTCTTAAGCTTAAAGAAAAAATTGAGTTAAACACATGTGTTCAACAACCTAATTAGGAGCCTATTGATTCACTTCACTCTTTCATTTGAGTGAAAATACATTATTTTGTAACCTTTTCTTATGTAATTGTTGCAATATAGCACAATAAGCACAATGTGAACATGGGGAGTTTGTTCTACATGGCATGCATAGCTATTTCTGACATAATGTGTCTTAAGTGGGCGAATAATTCCTCCAAACATGAAAAGCACCTAATTAAGAAAAATTAACAGCTTGTTAAAATTCTGGGATTGCAACTGCGGTTGCAACGAAAACCAGCATACACAGGGGTCCCCCAGGACCAGGATTGAGAACCCCTGCAATAAGGGACGGGTCTTTTATTGTCCAAATAAGGGACGATCCCTTATTTCAAGGGACGGTTGGCAACCCTACCTATGACTAAACAGCGATTGCTAGGCTATCCTTACTCCAACCGACCGTGATGTGCCAGCTCCTCTCTCCGCTCCCAATTGAACTTTCCGGTAGACATGGTTCCAGGTTATCCCACGTGTAGTTACATCTAATGAGTGCAAAAAGAGCCCACATTTGTGAATAAAGTCCTCCCCGATTGTGTCTCGACTATGCTACTAAACACACAATTCACTTCGACTCGTCGTAGGAATAGTTAAACTGATACTAGCCTACCAACTGACCTTAAGTACACACACAGAATCAAACATCTACCTAGGATTAATAACTCAGATCAATGGCTAGGCAAGGCCCACTGTGATTAGTTATTTTGTATGACAAAAACTATTCAGTTTAATTCACTTACAAAATGGTTTAGCTCTAGTCAAACAACAATCAAACATTATGTTACTGGCAATCATGCAGTCAAAGATAGCCTACAATGTGATGTGTTTTATCACAATCTAGCATAGTGTGCACTTGTTAGTTATTTTATTACATAGGCTGGACAGACAATGTTTTTTGAAAACATGTATTTAAGCATGTATTTAAGAATTCATAGTGGCACTCCACCAGCCATTAAAAGATCAGGTGTAATGTTAGTAGTAGATGAGATCCGATCAACTCACGCGACTTGCAACAAAGCTTTCCTCAGATTAAAAGTAGCTCCCGCACTTCGTCCGAGTGAGGCGGGATGGACATAGGAGGTTTTTGCCGACAAGTTGAAGAGCTAATGGAGATACGGGTTTTAATCACAAGCTATTTTGAATACTTTCTATTGGTCAAATCATCTTAAAACCCACAGACAGACGTAAAGGATGAAAAATAGTAGTGATTTATGGAAAAAATAAAATTTGAAAAAAATGGAAATAGGGGAGAGCGGGGTAATGTGGGACACAGGGTAATGTGAGACACCCCCTGTATCTAGGCAACGGAACACATTTGTGGTCATGTGACCATTATGTTTTCAAGCCCCTCCCATTCCCCCCTTGCCAGGAAGGAGAAGTTGATGCTGGTGCTGTGGTAAGTATTTTTTTACACAAAAATGTGTTTTTTGCATGTAAAAGTAAATTTTCTTGCTGTGAACTTAATCAACTGTTGTGTCAAAGCAAATTGATTCAGGTAGAAAATCATACATGTTGGTGAACTTCCAACATATAAAACCATGTGATTGATGCTAGTTGAAGATTAGCCTGAATAGCTAAGAGATGTTGTTTTTTCTAAAAAGGTGGCTGTGGGGTAAAGTGAGACAAATGCTGTGGGGTAAAGTGAGACACTGTCTCACTTTACCCCACCATGAAGCACAAGTTAAGTTTAGTCTTACACATATTTTAGTGTAATATAACATTACATATGTTTTATTTTTAATGTCATAAACATTGTAGAAAAGCCATCATGCCAAGAAGCTACACCAGGAAGACAACCTGGGGCCAAACAACCCTCGCAGAGATGGAGAGTGCAGCTGCTGAGGTCATGCAAGGAAAGAAGTCCTTAAGAAAAGCTGGAAGGGATAGAAATATTGACAAGACAACATTACAAAGATTCATAAAGAAAAAAGAGAAAGGGGTAGTTAAATCAGTACCCTGGGGTGCAGTAGCTGAGGCAAAGAGAATATTAACAGATGAGATGGAGGAGGAGCTTGCCAAACACTTGAAACAACTAGCTGACCAGTTCCATGGCCTTGCTCCAGTTAAGTGCCGTGAACTGGCATTTGAATACGCAGAGAGAAACAATATCCCTGTCCCTGCCAATTGGACAGAGAAACAATGTGCAGGTAGGCTAGGGTGTGCAAGAGATCACATGATTCTGTAGGTTAACTCAGGCCAACTGATCTTGCCACAAAGCTAAATCTTATAATAATGAATTCTCTACTCTTTAGGAGAAGATTGGTTTGGCAGCTTCCTAGCACGTCACCATCTCTCTGTCCGAACTCCGGAGGCAACATCCCTGGGAAGGGCTACAGCCTTCAATAAAACTACAGTGGAGTAGTTCTTCGAAAATCTGGCTGCAGTGATGGACAGGTGACAGAATTAATTCTTTAGTTGCAAATGTTTTATGGAGGCTTTACCTGTAAGATTTGGTTTTGATCCTGATAAGGTTCTTCCCTTGCCTCTCTTCTTTAACAGGCACGCATTCCCTCCACACATGATTTACAATGTGGATGAAACAGGCGTCTTTACAGTTCAAAATCCACTGTTCCATCCACTTCAGATGATCCAGATGGTCCACTCCCTGCAGATGATCCACCTGCTGCAGATGAACCACCTGCTACAGATGATCCACCTGCTGCAGATGAACCACCTGCTACAGATGATCCACCTGCTGCAGATGAACCACCTGCTACAGATGATCCACTCGCTGATGCTAATCCATCCACTCCGCGTGGTCCAGATGGATGTGCCTCACCAGCTGTGCCACGTGTTCCCAGCCAACCTGGATATGTGTCTCCTCGTGAAATCCTACCACTTCCCAAATGTCCCCCCAGAGCTCAAACCAAAAGAAAACGTGTGAAGACAGCCATCCTTACTGATACTCCAGAGAAGCAGGCAATAGAAAAGGCTCATGAAGAGAGACAAAAGAAACTGGCAGGGAAAAAGAAAAATAGCAAAGAAAAGGGAAAACCAAAAAAGAACGCACCCAAAAAGAAAATCATAGATAGCAGCTCTGAGGAGAGTGATGTCACAGTCCCACTTGATGAGTTTGACCAAGAGAGCTCTGAGGATGAGAGAAGTGATCCTGGAAACACAGATCTGAACGTGGGTGACTTTGTCCTAGTTAACTTTGCAACCAAACGCAGGAGTCTCCGTTACGTTGGCATGGTTGAGAAAGTTGAGGATGACGAAATACTTACACAATTCCTCAGAAGAATCCAGGGAAACAAGAAACAGTGGGAGAGACCCACGTTTGCTATAAAAGAAAATGATGTGGCACATGTTCCTAAAGGTGATGTGGTGAAGAAGCTGCCTCAACCTAATAGGCCTGGAGGAACCACACGGAGAGAGCAACTGTTCACCTTTCCCTGTAACTTTCAGGGCTGGAATGTAGAGTAGGCCTTGTTATAGAGTATAAGGCTGATGTTCTAATCCAGGTGGGTCTAGCCTGTGTCCTGAGTCCCAGGCTGTTCTAGCTGGTTCTGATGGTCCTATGTTCTGAGCCCCAGACTGTGTACTAGCTGGTTCTGATTATGGGTCCATGTTCTGACCCCCAGACTGTGTACTAGCTGGCTCTGATTGTCCTTTGCTCTGACCCCCAGACACTAGCTGGCTCTAAAGGTCCTGTGTTCAGATCCCCACACTGTGAATGTTAATTAAATAAAACATTTTGAATTATATTATGTTGTATTTGATTTACTTTTTAAGTACTTTGGGTTACTTTCAAGTGTTTAAAAAAATGTGCTTAATTGATCAATCCCCATGATTCTGTTACTAGTCCGACATTAGTTTTGGAATGTGTGGTTGTCAATCTAGCTGTCAGGATTCTAATTGTTACAACATGTGTTGTTATGGTAGTTTAAAAGTGGAAAAAGTAAGTGGATCAGCTTACCCCCCAACTGGTTCACTTTACCCCCTTGATTTCTCTGGTCTGTCTTAGTTTACCCCTTAGCTGGGGTAAAGTGAGACACAAGACCACTTTTTTTAAAACAATCATATTTTCATTGCCCTTTATCCTGAAGACATTCTGATAATTTCCATAGCTAGGAAACATCCTGAATTAATGGGAAATGTGTAAATTTTACTGATATATCATTTTAGCTTGGCTAGAGGGGAGCAAATGTAAAAAAATGTATCACATTACCCCGCTCTCCCCCCTACGTGGTTTTCACCTGACAGCGACGAAATATATCCCTACCGCGACCTAGCATCACAAGTTAACGCTTATTTTCTATAGGCAATATTAGCTAGACACTAACGTTAACATTACTTTACCGACTTTAGCTCCCAAATCGTTTATCAAGGCAAGGCAGCGGCACAGTTGCCAGCTTGCCAGAGGCTACAACCTGTGGTCAGAAGCAGTTCGTGAAAATTAAGTTTTAAATTAAGTTTTGTTCGGAAATACTCATTTGAGCATCTCGGGGCAATACAGAAGGACTGTCCGTGCGTTTTTTGTTTTATTTTTTCCTCAGGATATATCGTTGATCTCATTGAAAGGCAGCTATTTTCCCATAGGAATACATTGAGCAGCTGAGAAGAACCAACCTAGTGACATCACGACCGCAGTTGGTCCAGGATGGCTGCGCCCTAGTGGACAAACGGCAAACTTCAACTTCTTTTTCCAGCAAATACGAGTCGATGAGATTTCAATGCACCACCATATCTCATTTAAAGTAAAAAGCTAACGAAGCAGACCCACTTTACCGAGTGCTTCATGTCCCCTTTAATGCCTTAAAATAAGCCCACATTCCCGCGATTCCAGGGACAAGGTGAGTCTATTCCGGGAGAGAAAACGTTTTATTTTGGGGAAAAAATATTAATCTCCATTTCAGAATGTAATCTTCATATTTTTATGCATGTTTGTGCGCGCCCCTGTGCGTGTAACAGACAAGAGGGTGTACGCGCTTTCAGTGGTGTGTCCAGAACATTTTGACTGGGGTGGCCAAGGTGGGACACATGCTCACTTTGGGGTGGCCATTGCATTTCGGCGTGCCTACCACAACCCTACCAAGTTGAAGTTGTGAATGACATCTACCCCACGCAGCCCTGGACTCAATACAATTGGCAACATCAAAAGAATCACTGAAATAGCACAAATTTGGTTTGTTTAACTAAATATAGGCCTACAGTTAGCCTATTTAAAAGTGGCTGTCACCAACTAGTAACAATGATGCTAAGCCACATATATAAGGCCATTTCCTTATATGGAAAACATTTATATCAGTTAGATTAGGGTTGCTACATTCTTCCAGTTTCAAAGAGACTACACAGCGTCTATAGTAATGAATAATTAACTTTTTTTATTATACATAAAACAATGTTTATATTTACAATAAAGTAAATCTTCAGAAAGTGCCTTGATAAACATGGTCATTTTCAAATTAATGCCCTCAAATAATAATAATAGTAATAATAAATCAATATAATTAAAAATAAATAATAAATAGTCTAGCCTACGTTTTTCATTTTATTTTTTTAACCCAATCCACATTGCCCCCCTTGTGGTAAACGTATCCATCCCAATTATAGTAGTCATGTTTGTCTGAAATTATAAACTAGCCTAGAGCTTTAAGAAAACCCCGTAAATTTTGACGCAGGATTGTTTAAAATGGTAGCTGTTTGCGAAAACCTCTGCCTCTCCAGTTGCACTTTAAACCTTGGATGTGCAGTGAATATTTTTTTGAGATATTGACATTTAAATAAGACTAGTAGAAACTATGTGGCAATGGCCTCTGGAGGGCCAAAGGGTTTCCGCTGTTATGTTTTTGAAAGCTATGCACTATGACGCAGGTTTAGCAAAAACCGGTATGCAGTAACAGCATAGCCTTTTTCCTTTCTTTCTTTTTTGTTTTCAAAAAGGGCATTTCCCGATATAATTGCTGACTTGTGGTGAAAGTGCTGCTGTGGTGATAGATTTACGCTAACATCTGTCCAAAAATGTAAACAAGTCTGCGATTTTACACGGTAAGAAGAAATTTTATGACAACGTTATCATTGTGCTAGCTTTCTGAAAGCTATCACAATAATTGGGATGGCAGGTATGCCATCCGCCAAGTTACGGCTTGGCGGGGCATGCCCCATACCTATACAGCACCGAGAGTTTGGCACTTTTCAGGGTTTCCTACAGAAGTAACCACAATGACCATAGACTCTCAGCCCTTAAAAACATTAACTTCTGTATGTTCTGACCTCATGTAACCACACAGCATTCAGATAGAACTTCACACATCCACACAATAAAGCCCCAAACTTGGGTTATTTTGCCGTTTTTCTCCTTCTTCTTCTTCTTCCTATTTTTCCTGCCAAACTGCCTGCCTCCGTCACGATGTTATCCAATGGGGAGAATTATTATTTGAGGGTATGGTGCGTATACCTGCTAATTAAGCTTATCGCCCAATAAAAACGCTTCATACTAATGTTTTTTAATGTTAATATAGCAAATGGCTTCATGCTTTCCAAGAAGCTACTGTAGCCTAGTGGTCGGAGTTGCTGTCTCTCACACAGAGGATTGTGGGTTCAAGCCCAGCAGGGCACATGCTTATTTTCCACAAAAACAATGTGCAACTGTTAAGTACTTTTCATTTTTTAGACTGTTATTATTTTCACATTAACACATTAACGTATTTTTATTGCAAAGGCAAAAGAGGTTTCCAATATTAACTGTTCAATGTTTCACTTGTATTTCACTTGTAGCTACTATATCACACCCTCCCCAAACCGGACGCTCGCTCTTGTCTGGTTTGGGGAGGGTGTTATGCTCTGCTCTTGCGGTCATGACTGACTGAAGTCCGAACCTCAACGTACTCTTGCCTCGGCCAACATTTCTTTATTCATTCATTTCTTCACTTCAGCTGTGTTCACTTTATCCTTTTCACACATAACACAATGTCACCATAAAATGAAATACTAGGAAAATTAAGGATTTACGATAATAGCCTACATTAAGAATTGATGATAGCCTCATTTAAGCTGCAATCCTTCAAGAGATCGGATTTATAAACCGCCAATTCCCCAAACATATCTGATTCATGGTTAGTCACTTAAAAATAAAAACAACAATAGCCTCCGAATGTGGCTCTAGTCTACGCTACTCTGCAGATAATGTAGCTTACTGCAAACACACACACACTTAATTGTAATAATAATAATAAGAAGAAGTCAGGAAGCAGATACAAGCTAGGCTACTGCGAAGCGAATCAACATGCCTTATAGCCTACATTCATTGCACTACAGAAAACTAAACTAAACCTAGCTGTCCGGTACCAAAACATTTCCCGCAGGTAACGTTCTACACTACCGGAAAAAAAAAATGCGAAGGAATTCTGCTGTGCTTATGAACTCAGTAGCTCGCTCGCTTGCTCGTAGCCCACACATGGAAGGTTGGAGATACGCATCTGCCAATCCAGTGTTGAATAGCCTAATGTTAAATGTATTTCATTTTCTATAGAATACTAATAGCCCTATTTTAAAACTGTATTTCCATGTTTTACTGATGCAACCTATTTAGGCTGTACTAGCTATTTAGGCTGTATGTCTTTCAGCTAGAATGAGTTTGCGTCTAGCCCATTGTGCATGCATGTCTCCATATAGACTTGGTTCATTAATTTACATGCTTCTTCATGATCCATAGCTCTGGTGGTGCTGTTCATTGTATTTCATTACACATTAAATACTGCTCATCTACAAACTCTTTTAATGTAATTGTGTGCTGTCTGTAATAGGATAACTGTTCTCATTCTTGTCAATAGAGGGTGTTATGGTTACGCGAATGTCTGCATGCATTTCTTTGGAATGCATGTCTCTCTCCATGTTTATCTTCATGCATCATTCATCATTAGTTAGCTATAAAAAATAAGTGATATCAGATCAAAAACGTCTACGACGTAAAAAAAGCCAAGTTACTCACGCATAGCCTACGTAGGGCTGTCTATAAGTCCTTAATTCCAACTTGCAAAAACTAGGCCTGCCTTTAAAAGTATTGATATCAAAATGTGGCCAAGTTACAACTAACAATATTGCCTATTGTAGCGCACACTAAATAAACTAGCTCTATTCCAAAGCAATGCTATCCAAACTTTCCTAAATTATTTAAAGAGATACTGCAGAGGCTTCTAAGGCCTTTTTTACCGCTTCAATTTGAACTGGAACTCGTGAGTGGGTGTGGTCATATGACGACGGTGCCACGTAGTCATATTATGAATATTCATACGGTCAAGGAGTGAAAGGGTGTGTCTTGGTGAACTGACTCAGGCCCCCACTGAACTCAGCCCCCTTCCTGCTCTCTCCTCACAACTACGTCTTCGCGACCGAGGATGTAACCGAATGGTAGAGCTAACGTTACCTAGCTAAGTTAGCTTGTTTGTCTGCCTAAAGTAACGTTACTATTAAATACATTCAAATACACAGCAAAACCCAGTCACACAGTAACGTTAGTATATTGAACATAGCTGGTTGTAGCGCCCAGCTCCACTTGGTCCGGAGAGAATTGTTATCATTTATTAGCTAACATTATTCATAAATGATAGCGATAACTAGCTATCTAGCTAAGTTACCAGTTCTCTGGACCAAACGGGGCTAAACTCTCACACAATAGACTGCTTTGCATTACCTAATTTATCGATACATTCCGTCTCTCGACAGATTATGAAAGCTAACAGAGCCAGTGGCGTTACACCGAGGAACGATATATCTCTGACTCCTTGGCATAATGCAGGCAAGTTAGCTAAAGATACCAAAGTAAGATGTTGTAGATGAATAACTCTCTATGGCTACGTTCACACTGCAGGTAAAAAGTGGCACAGATCCGATTTTTTCCTCAAATGGAACACAGATCTGATTTTTTTTATGGAAGTGTGAACAGCGAAAATCACATTGAATCTGACATTTCAAATTCTCATTTGGGCACTTTTGAATGTGGGATTAGATGCTGATACATAACCGATTGTGTCAAAGCAACCGCAGTCTGTCAGATCGGAATTAATGTGACTTTTTATGTCATTTTTGATGCAGCTAGCAGGGCATTAGAACGTGTACGCACGGGCTAGTTAACTCACTATTGTACAGGGTAGGTTATCAACAGATTCACATTATATTATCATGTGTTGTCATTTTAGATAAGTGGTAAATGTGCAAAGCAGTGGATTTTTTTTGGGCACAAACGATACACCATGATAATAAGTCGGAAGTAGGCAACGTTTTTATATCATTCGCGGACAGCTGCGTTACCGTTTTGTGATTTAAAATAATGTTAGAACTGTCCATATTATTGTCTTGGTTTGTTGCACGGTAGCCTATTCATTATTCGCGGTTTTCTCATGTAGCTGCTTACCGAACGTTATGGTTGTCGGTCCAATATTGTGTCAATAGTTTAATCTAAGGGTGCGCAGTGTTGTTAGGCTATACGTTAGCTACACATGAAGTTGAACAGATGTGTCATGTGATAGCTTTTTTATATTGTGTATTTCAACACGGCTGGAACGCTGTATTGACCAATCTTCATCCCGGAACTATCCGTTTTATAAATGTTATATCGACTGGTCTCACTAGCCAAACGGCCGAGCGCTCCATTTTCTTAACTCGCCCGTCCTCATAATCACTCGCCCAGGCGAGTGAGCGAGGTTAATTTCATGCCTTGCTTGAGTTTCACTGAAATCGCACATGTCACGGTCCCCCCATTCCTGGCTCCGATCTCGCATTCACGAGTCACTCTGCACAGAAGTAGCAGCCATGGCAGCACAAAAAGCTAGTAAAAACCTTGGCTTTTTCCCCCGTCTCCTCACCCTTATCATTAGCTCCACTGCACATCAACTTTAAAATTAACGCAGAAGCTGTGACTTTGATGACTTCCTTTTTGTTGTTGTTTATTTCTGCAGGCTGTGTAACAGGCGCTATGTCTTTTGTTTTTGTCAATTTGCACGGGTCATTTGAGGAGAGCAATCGGTTCACACTGGAATCAGATATGGGCCACGTTAAAAAATTAATGTGAACAGCCAAACAAAAAAAAAATCGGATCTGAGCAATAAATCGGAATTGAGCACTAATGCCTGCAGTGTGAACGTAGCCTTAGTAGCTCGATATAAGTCGTAATATTAACGTTAGCAGTAATACAAAGCAATTCGCATTTGAACTTGAACTAACTAGTTAGCAGTACAAGGGTCTCAGTCTCAAAGAGGAAAAAAAACCCGTTGGGCTCTGATTTTATACCACGTGCCCAGCCGAGACTACCCCTAGGACCACCTCAACTCCACCCATTTTTATGTTAAGGATCTCGTGACGTCACGAATCCCCGGAAACCAGCGTTTTGGTAAGCCTACACAAAAACTCATATAAAAGTATTTTGACTAAACATGAGATTTTTGGACAAAGACAGTTGTGTATGATTATAATCTAACCCAAAACATCGGTTTTCAATGGGAAAAGTCGGTTTTTGACTGCAGTATCACTTTAATGCAACTTGGCCCTGTGTTTCTTCATCTTACCATCTCAAGAGAATGTGGTCAATGAAACTGTATGTGCCACATCAAACTGCAAAATTAAAATAATTTATAGTGGAAATACTCTGATTCAGATGTGTTGTACTTAGAAATTAAAATTACTACACTATAAGGCATGTTTGAACAATTGTCTGCATCCACTGCTTTGGGTCTATGAAAAGCACAGAATGAATATAATGTATTATTATTATTATGTATTTATTTATTTGGATTTCTATCAAAACCTGTGTGGTCCTACAGAGCATAGATATCCTTGTGTTCACAAAATTCTGTTTGCAAATATCATAAATACTATTATGTTAAGAAAATTGGTACTATTACTTATTTGCCACCATCTGACCCCCAAACATGTTTGGATACGTTTGTAAAAATGCTATATGTACGCTATTTTCTCGGTAAAAATATTACTCATTTTTATCTGCATTTATTTATTCATCACCCCTTTCTCTATTGTACATGATGTTTCTTGATATAAATGTCTGTTTGTGAATTGTAAATAATTCTGTAGCAGCAGTTAACATTTTAAAACCTGTACATTTTGTAAAGTAAACTTGCCAAGAAAGTACAACCATATCCTTTCTGGAGTGTAATTATTCATCAACTGTTAAAAACATTCATTGAAATCATATGTTGTTCCATGAGGCACAATCTCTTCACATGCAAAGGTGAATAAACACAGGGCCAAGTTGCATTAAATAATTTAGGAAAGTTTGGATAGCATTACTTTGGAATAGAGCTAGTTTATTTAGTGTGAGCTACAATAGGCAATATTGTTAGTTGTAACTTGGCCACATTTTGATATCAATACTTTTAAAGGCAGTCAAAGAGTTTTTGCAAGTTGGAATTAAGGACTTATAGACAGTGCTATGTAGGCTATGCGTGAGTGACTTGGCTTTTTTTTACGTTGTAGACGTTTTTGATCTGATAGTCCGCACTGGGGATAATCAAGGCCATCTTTTTTTGTTGATGGATAAAAACCCGAACGTTATGTATGATGTTTCCTCGATTTTTTTTTTGCCGATTGTTTTGGAATTTGACTCTGACGTAGGCTACGGAATGTGTCCGCTTTAAAAATCCATGAAGTGATGTCACTAAGGAGCAACAAATGGTAGCAACACACAGGTCAGCCATCTGGGGACACAGCGTAGGGCTTGCAAGGTCCGTTCATAATACATCAGTGGCAGGATCAGGCCTCTCTGAGAAGGCCTCTCAGCAAGAGTGTGGGCAGCTCAGAGGCAGCAGATGTGCACATCCTCAGACGTACGGACGTGCTTTTTGTCACCGGAAGCCCATTCAAATTTCTACGGTGTGACGGTGACCATTCCACATCCCATGCTAACTGGAAGAGGAATTACCCATCCCTCATCCCCTTCTCTACATCATTAACCCAAAAACAAGGTGGAGACATTCAGTTCTAGCGGCCTGACAGTTAGGCATCTCGCATCTTCTTATTTTGAATAAGGCAGGGGCGGTCGACCATGTGATCAACAACATGCCCATCACACTGGGTCAACATGAATACTAGCCTTCTTTCCAAACACCCTCCTTCTTTGCTGTATCCGAGTGCTGATCCATTTTTCCCCTGAGTAGTCACTACTCCAGGGTGGCTCCTAGCAGGACCCACCTCAACCCAATTCTATGATTCACATATGTCACAGTTGGGGACGAATGACACACTGACACGGCTGACCCAACCCCTTGCTGAATTTCCACTAAATTACATGGTAAGAGGATGGGATGGGTCAAAAAAGCAGTCACTTTACAGTGAGGCATGTGCAAATTAATCAGGTGATTGATTGGAACATGCTTGCATAAAAACTGTATTTTTTCTGGCTGTCAGCTCCACGGAATTCACTTTGAATTAAGGGGTCCCTTCCCCCCCATCCAATCCATACGTTACTCCATCTCTCTCTTTTCAGACTGTGGAGGAGGATGCCAACAAGAAAACAGGAAGCTGAACTGATCACTCCTGGAATTAAATATTCTTAAAACTCATGTACATAAATCAGAATGTCTGGCCACCATAACAAAATGCAATTGGTGAAGCAGATTCTAAAAAAAAAAATATTCTTGATTTAACTCAAATACAGAGAAGTAACACTGAAATGTGAAAATTTAATGGATAAAAATTCTTCTTCTCATAAAAACGTTTTTCAAGTCAGTGGCTGAGCATTATTGTAGAACGCTGACATTTCTTGACTGTGCCAAAACTGTATGGCACATACAGTATACTGAAAAGGTGTGCAAATTCACTTGCTTTTCTGAAAGAGCAATGTCTCCTGGTTCCCACCATAGCTGTTGATGTCACAATTAGATTATGTTCTATAAACCTTTCTCTATAGACCACATCCTGTGACACTGATTGACATCATTGCAACACTGGAATGACATCAATAATTATCTAAACTGTTCCCAAGTGACAAAAGGCACAAAGATTTGCCTTTTAATGAAATACAACTCAAATCCAGCAGATACTTTGTGTGGCACAAAGCATCTTCAGTTTGTACTACGTCGGATAAATAATATGGTACAGCACATGCTTCCCAGATGAGTACAGTGAAGATACTTAATAAATTATTTGAGTCCCTTCTTATAAAGCTAGACATCTACTTCCAGACCATTAGTCTGGGTGTGAGAAGTTCCTAGGGAAAATATACAGACCACCAAGCATTTTAACCCAGATATTTTCCAGCAGGTATACAACCATGAAAGTCTTCCAAGCAATAATTGCTGTTGCTTGTCTAGTTGTTCTGCATCAAGGCAGCATTTTTTACATTTTCAGTCCAGCAATGTGCTGCATTCCACGTTTAACGTATCACATCCACTTTTAAGACATGTTTTAAAAACAAAAACATTCCCTGGTGCTCAAGGAACACATAAACTCTAGGTTGAAGACAAAAGAGAAAAATTTAACTTTTGGTAAAATGACCCTTTAAGTTGTGTTTATCAAAAACCATGTTTCAACAACTTTCCCTAATGACCTTCAAGAAAAAAGGATCTGTAGATGCTATAAGTGCTGTTCATCTGATGCAAAAGTCCTTTTTTGCAGAAAACTCTACTCAATCGGAGGTCAAAGTGCACAACACACCTTTCAAAATATATTTGATGTTCGGCATGCAGCATGCCTATGAGCACAGTGTTTGGCACTGTAAATACAGAAAGATGTTTTAGTGAGTACTGTCAAGTGTAAATCTCAGTGTTACTGTGAAGCCAGCCAGTTGATTGGCCTACTCCTTTCAATTTCACCAATACCAGCAGGGGGAAAACAGGGCCTGCTGCAGCAGGATTTTACCAAGAGATCCATAATGTATATTCAGCACACCACATAGGCTACATGTTAGAGCTGCATCTGTACAGGACACCTGAAAGCCATATCACTAACAGTTTCATGTCTTCGAAGGGTAGCTGCATCGTGGGATAAATGACAGCCTGAATGTTGCAAGATTTTAAAAAATCATTACTGCATTTCATCACCATCAAGCTGGTGCTTTCAAGTGGTTCCTTCCTAGAGAACAGTTGGGGTGTCATATTCCAGTTCAAAAGGTGAGTGTATGCACACATTAAAGTAAAAATGTTACTGCTCAGTCATGAGGCAGATTGACTTTCAAGGAATGGGATCTGATATGCGTTTTCTATTCTTAATATTTCTATTAAGATTTAGGGCTCTATTTTCCGGCCGGCGCATGGTGTGTGGCCGAAGTGGTAGGAGAGCCGCTGCGTGGGTGTGTCAGTCCATAGATTCAGTCTGTGTTCTGTCATAGTTAAGGGGCGGGGCCAGCGAAGGGAAGTCACTGTTCTGAGTAGGGACACGTCGTATATCAAGCTAACTATTGTTGTTATTTTATTATAATATCAGAAAATGACATGGACATGTTGTTACCTAAAGATATTTTGGCAAAATAAACCAAACAGTCGGCTACTCGAGTGCTGTCCTTATGCAGTTACAGAGAGGACAAATGATCCAACTCAGTGGCCTCCGGTATAATTCCCTGACATATTCTGTCTTATTGCAGCCTAACAATCAAACAAATTAATTAGCTGAATAATCAAGACCAATATGTAATGATTAAGAAATGACAGTGAAAAAGATGACTAATTTGAAATTGTTTAACAAGGCAATAACTTGAATGCGGTAAAAAATTTTATTAATTAAATGTAATTAAAGACTCAAATTAGTCAAAGCGATTTAAACATTAGAAAGCATATTTAACCCTTTAATGGCTGCTCAAACCGTTTGGTGGAGCACTCTATTGGACTTAACTCCACCTGATTGAGCCATCTCCACCACGTACACTGATAGTGATGGCTCAATCAGGTGGAGTTAAGTCCAACATATTTTTCAACAAGATATCAAGACTCAAAACGTGCTCTACCAAACGGTTGAGCGGCCATTAAAGGGTTAAAGAGGACAACCTCTTAAGTGTCGAACCGTTGAGTGCAACACACAATTAAGGCTAGAAAAACAAATTTACAATCTACAAAACATTGAACATTTAAACATAGAGCATTTACAAGTCAAAATCTTTGCATGATAACACGCAAAATTCAGTAGCCACGCCCAGTGCGCCATGCGCTACACCATTGACTACAATGGCTTGCCACACGTCATTCGCTAGCTGGAAAATAGAGCCCTTACAGCAGGGTTATTGGACCCAATTTCTCAGACATAGCAGCTCAAATGTTTTTTTTTCCTGTTTTGAATAATTGACTGGCTGAAAAAATGACACATTCTATAAAAACCCAAGACAGACTCTGCAACAGCGGAACCATTCACCATGTGCAGGGTTAAATATGCACTGTCACATAGTACAAATGACAGGCCATTAATCAATCGCAAAGCAGATCCTTCTGTGTAGGATCCAATCCACTGAGGGAAAACTGCATTCTTCCAATGATTAGGATGGTCAGGATAAGGATAATCAGATTTTGAATTCGGCCTAAAACAGCAAGCAGAATTAATGCCAGTCCCCCCAATGCCAGTCCACGCCCCCACCATACCAATCTACATAGCTACTGCCACATGCCCAGTTCTGAGACTGTCACCAGTGGCGGCCGGCCTATAGAGGGCGCTAGGGCGCCGCCCCCACTCCCCCACATACAAAAAAAAATAAATAAATAAATAAATAAATAAATAAAAAATACAAAAGTAAAATAAAAATAATACAAATGTAGCTCAAACATGTTACAACATATAAATATGTTGGTCTTGTCTTGTCTAAAGTTGCCCTGCAATCGGCACATTAACCCCTGAAAATGTATTGTATAATACAGGAACCCCTGAATATGTATTGTATAATACGCAGGGCGCCGGTAACGTTAACTGAATCAGAACACTCATACTTTTTCAGGCGAGCCCGCTGATTCTGTTGTCTGATTCGCTGCCAAGAAAGAAGCCCCCGGGACGCAGGCCTGTGCGCCCCGGACCCTCCTACCGTTTTCTGATTAGTTGTCATGGTTTAGGATAGTATTTAATTGGACGCAGCAGCACGTGTATCACTCCGCGAGCACTAGGGCACGGAATTCGAGTGGAATAATGGCGTCTTCGAGTAGAACACAAAACGAAGAAAATTCGGTTGTTTCTTTGCAAAAAGAGCCTTTTTCAAGGCGTTCATTTGAAGAAAAGAAAAGAGTGAAGGAGCTTGGACCACAGCGACTTTATTTGGACATTCACCAGCAAGCAAGTGATCGCGGTCGGGTTTATACACGGAGCTTCTCTCGCTCGTGTTACGACAAACGGAGTTGGCTAGCTGGATGTGTTGTGGGTAATGCATTATATTGCTTTCCCTGTTTGCTATTTCAAACTGCTGGCACCGAACCGTTATGGACAACAACGGGGGTACGGGACCTAAAACATCTTGATGAAAAGTGCAAACGACACGAAAGTAGCCGCAGCCATCTTGACAACAGTATGAAGCTGAGCTTTTTTGGTAGGCTTAGCATTGCTGAACAACTAGATGAAGGCTACAGAATTGGCATTAGAAAGCATAACGAAGAGGTGACAAAAAATCGACACATCCTGTCCAGAATAATAGACTGTGTGAAATTTTGTGGCGCCTTTGAGTTGGCTTTGCGTGGCCATGATGAGACCGAGGCCTCCGCCAATCCCGGGATATTCCGTGGGTTGGTCAACTTTGTTGCCTCCCTTGATGGAGTGTTGAGAGAGCATCTGGAGAATGCCACTGTTTTCAAGGGAACTTCAAAAACTGTGCAGAACGAGCTACTGGACTGTATGTATGATGTTTTGAGGGAACACATCATCAAAGAAGTCCAGAGCAGTGATTTTTTATCAATCCAGGCAGATGAGACAATGGACATTGCCACAAAGAACCAACTTGTGCTTGTGCTGCGTTACATTGATGACAAAAACAACGTGCAGTAAAGATTTTTTGAGTTCATCGCTCTGCGGTCAGCCTCATCTGAGTCCATTGCTACAGCTCTAAAAGACCGTCTTGCTGTCATCATTCCTTTGGACCAGCACAAGCTCATCTGCCAGGCATATGATGGAGCCAGCGTGATGAGAGGTGCCACGGCAGGAGTTCAGAAGAAAATGCAGGACCACCTTGTGAGTGCCACCTTGCTACAGGGGGACAGGTATGCCCAGTACAGCACAGCATTTCCTGAAGATGCACTGAGAAGCACCTTGAAGGCCTACCCAATGCTCAATGGAAGCAAGCTGAAGACGGAGCTTAGTCTCATCTACAGCAAAGATGAGTTCAAAGCCTGCTGTGGTGCGGTGGACCTGTTCCAGTTGTTCATGGAGAATAATGTTGCAGAAGTCTTTTCAGAGACTGTCACTCTCCTAAAGATCCTCATCACCACACCCATGACCACAGCAGAAGCTGAGAGGTGCTTCTCAACCTTGAAAAGGATTAAAACTTTTCTCAGAAACACCATGACCCAGGACAGGCTGAATGCATTGGCCATGCTGTCAGTGGAAAAGAGACTGGTGACTGAAATGACTGACTTTAACCAGAAAGTCATTGAGAAATTTGCAGGACTGAAAGAAAGAAGGGCAAAATTTATGTTCAAGTAGTGGTTTTAGGCTACATTAGTGTGTTGTAATGGGCCAATTAATCTTTAGTGTTGGTGTCATAAGTGCTGCCAGGATGTTTAGATATGTAGCCTAATTAACATGTCTTTGTCCCAAAATGTTAATGTGAAATGTGAATTAAACTGTCTTATGCAACTGAGACACAAGATTGCTTATTTTTTTCCTGTTTAAAGTCAAAAGTCAGATGTATTTCCCTTTTTTATTTATAAACAAATGCCCAAAATTTTTCTGACACTAAGACCATGCTAGCGCCCCAACCTATATTTTGATCACCAGCCGCCACTGACTGTCACCCTATGCTGGCAGAAAAAAGTCAGCTATGTTCCATTCCCCATTTACCAATCACAAAAAATGATGGATGTATTCTTTAACCCCTTTGCTCAGGCCCCCTTGTGGCACCGACCTTGGGATCTATATCACAAACTGTTGTCACAGTTTGGCAGTCTTTTCTCCATTCTCTGTGGACATGGCTCCTTGGAGCCACCAGAGGGCGCTCTGCTGTTACTTTTCCACCAGCCGCGCCGTGTTTTCCGGTCACCTGGAGATTACCTGAGCACCTGCTTTGGGTTTCCCAGGGCCTTTGGAGGAAAAACAGCCCCACATAAGAATTTCTAGGGGTGCCAATAATTGTGGCACAAGTGGTTTTGTTAAAAATTATTATTTCTTGATGAGGGAAAAAAAAAATTCTCAGAATAATTTTACTTCAAATAAAGGTTGGATTTTTCTAATTTTTTCAGTGTGAGATTAAGCTAATTCACCAAAAGGTGAATTTTTTATAACCCTTTTTACTCATCTTTACCAGGGGTGCCAATAATTGTGGAGGGCACTGTACATGAGAGTGAATCAGGTTGAAGATACTGGACATTTAAATATATTTAGGAGTTATGTATACTATCACAGCAACAATAAAAACACAAAAGGTCCTGGATATTGGTAAATGAAACAGTTATTTTGTCTGCTGACTTATTAGAGTAAATTTCTGTCGTCATCATATAATTTCCTTCCGCTATGAAAATCTCTCATAAATTATGGAATAAAGTCATAACCTTACCTACATTATTAAAGCCAGACATGTCCTTTCTAAGATTATGTAGATATTTTCTGTCTTTTCTGCCTATATGTGGTGTACAGTGTAAGTTTCAACACGGGAGAAATCTCAAAAATACGTCTGCAAAACAGTACGCAATTCAAATTGGGAGTAGTAATATCTTGAAACAAATTGATTGACAGCCTTAATATCCAAAATGAATGCATTCTAAGCTTAGGTACAAGGTACAATATAGGTCATTGGACAGTGGGAAGCGATCGTCAGAGCAGTGCGTGTCACGAGCGTATTTCAGAACAATACGTGTCGACAAGTGTCTGTGTCTCCGTGGTTTTGCGCATGAAAGCGTGTTATACGCATCGTGTAGTGACCACTGTTGAGAAATTGTTTTGTTTGTATAATGGCGAAACAATAAAAAGATTTTCCATACTTCAGGCTGCTGAATTGTGTAGTCGTCCACTGGATTCAGATGAGGAGATTTACATCCATGACTTCATCTGAAGCAGAAAACATGGATTCCATAGCTAAGTGTTGCCGTGTGTCTGTGCGTGTGTTTTATGGTGTTGTATTCATAGTAGTATAGCTAGCTAGCCACATAAAGGCTAGCTAGGTTGTGTTATATTGTTTATGATGTCACAGAGTTTTGCAGTAGTGTTATTATTAGTGTCTTATTTCATCCATTATCTAACCCGCTTATTACCCTGGACAGGTCGCCAATACATCGCAGGGCACACACACCATTGGGCCATCACACACTCTATGGGCAATTTAGAGTCTCCAATTAGCCTAAACTGCATGTCTTTGGACTGTGGAAGAAAACCGGAGTACCCGGAGGAAACTCGGTACCTTCAGACAGTGCTAACCACTGTACCACCATGCCGCCCGTGTCTTATTCCAATTTAATGTTAGTTTATATCAAGTTAGCAAGCAACCTTTTAGGTAATAGCAATAAGCTAAGCCTGAATAAGGCTCAATGATTTACATTACATTCATTTGGCAGACGCGTTTATCCAAAGCGACATACAATAAGTGCATACCGAAGGTCATTGAAGCAACTACAAAACAGATCAGACAAAGCACATTTTTGATGAGGTATGGGGAGTCTGTGGAAAAAAGTCCCTGCCTGAGCCAACCTGGATTTGTATACCATAAGTAATGACAATGGTGGTGAGCTGTCAATCTATCAATCTAGACTAATCTTACTAGGAATTTATACTACACTAGTAGAAGCTTCCGTGAGTGGCCTAGCCATTCATTATGTTGGGTGCACCAGCATAGCTAATGTAGGGATATAAATGGATGACATGGCAGCTAGATGTCCCTGTAATCCATGGTCTGTCTATGTATGTTTTATAGGATATAGTTGTAGTTAGTCATATGACCCTGTAAACTGACTGGTTGGTAATAAATGACCTTTTATGACCAGAATGGGCCTGTGTTGGGCTTTTTTGGCACTGCAAACTAAACTGAGACAAAGAAATAGATTATCTAAGGGTAATTCCCATCTAATTGCCTCCTCATAGGATGTAATCATGTGTGTCAAATTGACAATAAAGCTGTGTTCATGTTTGGATAGCTTTGGATAGCATTAGATAGCGAGGATAGCTTTGGATAGGTTTGCATAGGTTTTCATGGGTTTGGATAGGCTTGGGTAGGTTTTTGAACACCTGTATCCATTCCCCTAATCTTTGACAAAAGTTGGAAATTATCTAATGATATCGATGCAAATATATTTCCAATGAGTCAAAATAGTTTATTGGTTAAAAATGTTTGAGTATCTCCTTGAGTGCTCCCCTGGGGTGATAATCCAGAATAGGGTATTTGCGCTCTCCATTCACTTCTATAGGGCAGCTAAAACGGTCTCAAAATGACACTTCCAGCATGTATACAAACGCGAACAAAGCGGATTCTGTCAATACAAACAATAACCAGTCGTACGTATTTTTTTTGTGTAATTAAAATTACTTATAAAAGTATGATTTTCTTCAATGTTGTTAGCAAACTACCAGAAACGACTAGCAAAATGTCGGCAGGTCGGTTTGTTTACCATAGATACCAAGCGTTCCTGGTACCATAGCTACCAGGAACGCTTGCTTCCGTGGAAATTTGGACTAATGAGTGGTTTCTGACGCATCGGCGCATTAACGCTGTTTCTGGCGCAAGAGTTATCTACCGGATCTATGTTCCAAATAAAATACTAAAAAGCCAGGAAAGGGCCATTTAATTTTCAAAAAAGAAAACGTACGAGGACTGGTTATTGTTTGTATTGACAGAATCTGTTTCGTTCTGTGACAGAAAAAATATTAGTTGTGCTAACAATAACTAAACTATAGTAAATGACATGCAGATGGGGGCACAAAACCAACCCCCACATAGCATGTTTTTCTCTGTCTCACATCTGCACCACATTCCATTAGGGATGCATCCAAGGACACCTTTCCTCCTTAGCAACGGCTTGGATACACGGCCGCTATGTTTATATTCCTTAGATAACCCCTGCTCCAGGCCTCTGTGGAGAACATCTCCGTTTCAGATTGGAATCTCAGCGTACGGTCTGGAGAAGGAGAGCACATTGAATCATATAAACTCATATGGAATACTTAAAAACACACACATTGATATTTTGAGCTGTTAGTCATGCATTAATTATTATGAAAACTTATTCTTGTTTTATATGCTAGATAAAATATAACCTTAACTTCTATGCATGCTATTGGGTACTTATAGATACGTAAAAGCTCTTTGCATTAAATAATATATTTATATATTTATTTTTAGTACTTATACATGAACATATATGGTGTAAAAACAAAAGTTAAGAAAGTACATTTTTCCACATTCCTTTTTTGAAACTTCTGTCTTAACTTTCCCCCTCCGCGAGATAAGGTGGAGTCAACTGACAAGTGAACAGAGCATCTGAATTATGTAAAACAAGGACACCTCCCTGCATGAGTGGAAAAGTACTGAGAAGGGTGAAAGGGGTGTATATAACCTGGTGTTGAATGTTGCCGGACGAGACACTTCTTTGGTGCTCTGTGTAGAGCATTCGAGCAAGTCTCTCCTATTTGATCAAATAAATTTGGATTTTGACCTGATGAACACTGAGTTGTAAGAAAATAACTTTGTCTCCATTGATGACTAAGAGAAAATCCATGACAGTTTGCTTTCGTATACGTGCTAGAAGTGTCATTTTGAGACCGTTTTAGCTGCCCTATAGAATTGAATGGAGAGCGACAAATACCCTATTCTGGATTATCACCCCAGGGGAGCACAGAGCAACTAACAAACATATTTCGCCCACCATTTGGACTCATATCATGGCCAGGTAACTACACAACCCAAAGTTCTGCCAAAGTTCAGTTGTGCTTTAAAGCTAGAGTATGCAGTTTTTCCCCCACATTTGTTGTCACAACATCATATTAGTTAACATTTTGGAAAGGTGGTTTCACATTGCCTAAACTGCTGATAGTACTGTTTTAATCACTTTAATTTACTATGTCACCTACTTCTCATCATGTGACAAAAATCTATAAATGAATACTTTAAATTTGGAAGTTACCCTTTCAGTAAATCCTGTGTATTTAGGATCTAGTAAAATGTGTATTATCTGAATCCAGCGGGTTTCAACAGTCAATGCTCTTGTTAAAATGTTCGGCACTCTGAATACTGAACACAAGCGATATTGCGTGCTAGAACCCCTCACTTAACCTACATTCAAAATAAGTTTTACGTTATTTAATTTGATAATTATTATTAAAAATGACAATCATCTATTAAATCGCCAAATTCTTTGATAGGTAAGGTCGAACAGTAACCTGGTGGATCAACTAACAAGCCAAAACAAAGTCTAAATCAGGTCTTGAGATTAAATAATTTTATTAAATGAAAAACAGTCAATTAGAATAATGACTTGAAATCATACATTCACTAAGGAATGTAGGCTGACTACTTATAATTTACAAAAGGGAAGACATTAAACCAGACATTAATTTGAATATACCAGTAAAGAGAGAGATAAGCCAGAAATGGCAAATATTATTTACCCTCCAGCTGAACAGGAATGAAAGGAACTACCACCACAAAAACAAAAAGGATTAACTTCTTCTCCAAACAAACTGCAAAACTGACTAACTTCTTTCCTTCATTACACTAATAAAAATACCTCCACAGGAAGAGCATCCCTGCCCTGATTGGGTTAAGGTGTGGGGGGGCGGGGGGAGAGGGTCAAAGACTGGCTTTTCTTTGATGTTTGTGGGGGTTGAGTGAGTGAGAGAGAGACAGAGAGCGACAAAGGTAGAGAGAAAGGGGGCGGGGGGGGGGGGGGGGGGGGGGGGGGGGCGAGTACTTTCTTTATATCTAAATATTAGATATCCTACAAACTTACAGGCCCATCAACCCCAGTCACAGGGAGTGATCCACAGGAAATGCCTTTTAATGCTGATTGACATTGGTGAAAGGCATTCACTACTGATAAGTATGTAGCCAGAAAATGTGCTTGAGCTATATAAAGAAAGGATGGCAACAACAGTAAATAAAATTAAACATAATCCAGAAAGCTTGGGGCTGGATGATAAGGCATGCTTGGTGTACTTTATGCCATGGTGACAGACAAAGTTGATTTAGTCTTCTGTTCTTATGGACCTGGTCTACTCAGTCCACTTACACTTGCTTGTCTTTAAAAATGATTGCACTTTTATAACATAAAGAATAGAATATATCCTTATAAAGGTTGTCAACATACCTGTCTGATCTCACTTCATGCCAATGATCCTTTTCTTTTGACTGGTGGGACTGAAATATTCTTTACAGCACATTTCATGTACTGATGATGTTATCACTTTTCATGGTGGAAGTACTGTAAAACAGTTATGGGGGTGATGGAGTAAGGGCTGAGTTTGTACGGTTGTAATGTCCTGGGTTTGTAGGGCGTGTATGAGCTTGGTTCCAATTTCCTATAAATAAAAACACAAAATCAGAAAAAATAAATCAGAAATTGAAGAAAATGTAAACCCAGTTTGAATAACTTGTATTTCTATTCTAATACATTCATGGGCACATGTCAATTGGACTGTGCCGAAAGATTTGATTGTGCTCTCCATCCATATTGCATTACAGCACAAAGAAATAAAATTTCCACCTGCAAAACTGCACTTGCATATGGAGTTTGCTGTCCACAGAGAAAGAGACACACCCCACAGACCTCATTGTGAATGTGAAAGTCTGCTAGATACAATTGCAGGATTACAGATTGGTATTTCTAACATTACAGTAAAATGTCATCTAAAATTCCAGGTTAAACAACAAAATCTTTTCTGTTGTTGCATAACACTGAGTTTGTGTAGTATTAGTCTGAACCAGGCATTATCTGCCTACAGCTGGTAGCTGCTTTGGTAAATAGCCAGTTTGAGATAACACAATCTATACGACATATAACGTTAGCAAGAATGCCCCTTCTTCCAAGAACTAGCCGCCAAATAAAGTCACGTTATCAATTAAGTCACATTATCAATAATACCAATTACCAACCTAGCTACTATTCATTATAGGTAATTACAGTTGTCTGGCAAGCAGAAAGTCCATTCATGTTGAAACTTTTGACCTACCTGTCCAGTCTGTCTTTAAACCAATTAGTTCCCAAAAATCTCACCACCTTCTGAAATTAGCACCTATGTTTACTCCATTTTTTTGAGCAAGCTATATCCAATTCCCTTTTATTTTTCTTTCCGTGAAATAGTGTCAGTGTAACAGTTCGCTGTGAAATGTCTAGCTGGTCAACTTGCTAGCTACTGGCAAGGTCAATCTCACAGTTGATTGGTCCGCGATGTGGTCATGGTTAAACCACTGTTTTGAAAACAAAATTCGGAGCGAATTGCTGGTTTTAGAATGCAGAATTTGACGGTATAAACATAGTCTATGGTGCTGGATTTCTCTCAGGACAGTTCTTTCTATGATTGCTACCAACTAAGCATGACCGTTCCCAGACATTTTTCAAAACAGAAGTTACATACTCTAAGTTAAATTACACTACTCTAAGGTACACCAGCCTTTTCCATTGTAGACACACCAAAAATGACAATGGAAAATTTAGTTCAGCAAAACTAAACATGATCCCACCAGCCATTGCACTAAATGTAATTTTGAAATATCTTCGCAAACCATTCAGTTCCACATGAGACTGGATATATTCTGAACCACACTAATTACACATTTTAGGCCTATATTTGTATTGAGTTCTACAGGTGACATAACAAAACAAACAAACCATCAATAACATCCATTACTTTTGAAATTGAGTTTGAAAGATGTGAAGAGGTACATGACACTGCAGTCTATCACTCTTCTATGCAGAAATAGCAGGGCAGTGAAAGGCAAATATGAAAATATAGTAATAAATGCAAAACCTTACTAGTTCAAATGACTGCCAACCCTGCAGACTCAGCAATGAAACTATTGCTCTCCACACAATAAAAATAAGACATCATCATGTGCCCAAATCACATATTATAGATTATGCCAATGTAAAACCTTTGTAAATACTGCAACTGTAATCTAGCATTGAAATATCTTTTCATTCTGCCCTTACAAAAGTTTGCATTTCAGATAAGCTGAAATAGTTGTGTGTGACATAGAGGTTTAGAATTAGCCTACATTTAGGAGTAGCCTAGTCCATTTAAGAATGCTTATGATTGTCTTAAAATTTAACACTGTAACCTAGCTGTTTTATTTTCTGTTTGAATTTCAAAATAAACTAGGTTAAACATCAACCTAGTCTAGAACAAATAAAAAGTAACTGATAAAATTTTTTGCACTAGCCAAGATTAAGACCGGCAGACATGATTATGGCTGAAGACATTCTTTCTGTACCCTGCCCACCCCTAAAACAAACAGAAAATTACGAAATTCATTAGAATGTTCTGCACTGTGCTTCTCACAACTTTGACTAATAGGCTACCTATACATTTTACAACATTGTTCACATTAAGTAAAAGAAGAACGCCAAAATATTGAAAAAACTGTCAAATCTAACTGATTAGGTTACGACATCCGACTGAAACGTGTGAACTTGCATTATCATTAGATTCAATATGTCAGAGATTGTTAAAGCGACAGTAACTGAAACATTGTTATTGCATAAATACAGCTGTAATGATTGTATAATTGATCAACGGTGCCGATTATTGTTTATTGATTATTGTAGCAAGATTCCTTAACATTTAAATAATGCATTGCCTTTAAATGATAAAACACATGGTGCCACTTAGCGTATCAGTTTTGTGTATTTTTTACTTGAAGGCAGCTGGCAATCTACAGTTGTGTGTTGACTTACCTGACCACAGCTTCTGCCTAACGATGGACTTTCCGTAAACCCTAGAGTAGGGATGGAGAGCTTTACAACCTAAGAACAAAACTGTTCTTCGACACTTGCCAAATCCGAGCTCCTGTGATATAAAAAAAAACACATCGCTTCCCATCTTACTTTTCTTTTTCCACTATTTTGCAGTAAAAAAAACAAAAAAACACGCGCTTACTTCACCTTACAACTCCGGCACTCGCCCATATCGGTGACCAAGAGTCGACTTTTCACTTTGCTCCGCCTAAGACACGGAATAGTGGAAACGATGGAGGACTTGTATTGACTATTTTTTGTCTCTTTTTTTTTCTTCATCCAAGGCGCCCTCTGTCTGTGAATGTTTCAGTTTTTATGTTAACAGCGTTCTGCACGGCTAAAATTAATATGCCGCAATATATACTATATTTGTAATATCGCCACTGAAATTGTCACTGAAGTCTACCTGTAGCCTAGCCTAATCATTATTTTGGAAAATTTTGTTTTGTAAAGTGCAACAAATGTAGGTCTCTTGTTTTTACTGTTAAATGTCAAATATAATGTATAGCCTGATCATACTAATGTGACATGGTTCGCTGGTCACAAGTAGGCTAAAACACACTTTTACGTTGCTAATAGCCTATAGATTATAATTAATCTTTCGTTTGGCCTGTTGTTATTTCTCTTAAGTGTTTCAGTTTGCTGTATTTTCATGTATTCGCTTGTTTATATAATTTATAGCCTATTTATTTGCATTTTAAAAAGAAGCGTTTATTTTTTCACCCCCATCTAGTTTTGGTAACCGTGAATTTGTTAAATTAGCTAGCCTACATTGTTTTTGCTCTTTCATATCACGGGACAAAAGGCTGCTTTTGTATCAGGTTATTCACTATTTTTAAGTTGTGTATTGTTATAAAGAGTGGAAATAAGTAACAATGTCTCATTGCTTGTTGTTCCGACAGATTCTTTTACCGCTTTGTCGATGCCGTTAATAGTACAGCGCTGGCCATAAGCAAACCGATGCCGTTACTGGCAGCGCTGGCCAGCAAATCGCAGACTGTGCTTGTAGCCAATTGATATTTTAAATGCTCATGATTGTATTGTATTTCTCTGTAATATAGTAAACTTACTATAGATCAGACGGAAGTCAAACCATTTTCTGATGCTCAAAAATACAAAATTAAATTGGTATCATAAATGCGCGACGGTTAGTCGACTATGGGTTTGAACTAACGACTACAGGTCGACTAAGCAAATCTTTGGTTGGGGACAGCCGGTTCCTGAGGAAAAGAACTAATTCAAATACAAACATTAACATATTTTCTCAGCAAATATATAAATATAATTAAAGAGACAGCTGTTTAATATCGTGTATACATACTTAAATTCCATCCCATTGTTTTATTGAGCTCAACTTTTGTCATCTGCAAAGTTTGCATTCCTCTCAGGTGTCCTGTGAAGATCAAAATCAAAAGAATTGTAAGAGGATACTTTCCTTAACAAATTTACCACACGTGACGCACTGCTTTTTGCAAAACAGGTACGACCTGGATACAATCCCAATCACATTCAAAATCTTCACATCAGATAAAAACACAAGCAAAGTAGAGCATAGGATGAATTGCTACAAATAAATAAGTGAATGTAATGTGGATACATTAGGAAGTAAGAAAGAAAAACATTTGACTTTACAAAACATGTCAACTTTATTGCTTATAGAGAAATTGAGAAGACATGAGAATGGCCGTTAACCAATCGTCACTTGTTGGAATTCACCGCACATTCACAATGCAAGTTTTAGGCGTCGCAATGTAAGTCTCATATCAAAATAACGGTTTACAAAGTGCCGGTTAGCGTTTACTTTATAAACAGTAAGTACAGTACAAATTTTCTATACAAGGAACAAACGCAAAACCGTAATCAAACATTTACTCCATCAAATACAGGTTCCCTCCTGTCCTCTTTGGTTCTAGCAAAAAGTAATTCCTACCTCATTTAGACGACTTCTGAAAGCAGTGACTGGAATACTGAAAAGGGGTGGAATAAGCCAAAAATAGGATGACTTAATAACCTATAGGTAATCAAAAACATAATTTTTAAATTGTCTTTACAAATCAAACTTTAAATTCTATATCAAAGCGTTTGGAAGTGTTTCAGAGTTAAACTCTGTATGCATACATCAATAAGGGAGAATGAAGAATCATTTTCATAAAAATAATTTAGCAAATAGAATTTACCAGGAAAAACAACAATATCCTCATTCAGTAAGAACATTTTGCTGCAGTATTCCTAACAGATTTTAATCAAACAAAAGTAAAAAAAACAAAAAAAACAATATGCAACAAACTTTAAAAAGGGGAAGTACCCAGAGAGTTTAAGTGCTCCCTCTAACTAAGTGTACAAATGACAAATATTTCATTTTTGCCTGGTCTTAGCCTACAAATAATGAGGGAACAAAAACAAAGTTACCTTAAAAACAAACAGAATCAGACTTCTAAATCCCCACTATGAAATGGCACAAGTCAGTCTGTGCTGAAAGTCAGAAGTGCTTTGAGCAGAGTCCATGCTGGGCCTCATTGAGCCAGGAGCAGCAACGTGCGACAGGTTCTGCCCTGCTGGCTACATGTCATCCTCCTCGTCTTCGTCCTGAGAGCAGCAGGCCAGTAGCCCCCTGCTAGCAGAGGCAGCGGCCAATTGTGCCTGCTGTGCAGCCTGCTGCATCTGCAGCCACTCCTGCTGGGCCAGCTCCGCCTGCTGCTGCCGTGCCTGTAACACAGGCCATCATCAGACCACATTTTGTAGACTCACAAATGCTCTGTGCTGTCTAGATCACAGACAACTGCATTCCAAGATTCCCCATGTACGCTGACAACACGCATAGTAAACACTGGTACAGGTGTTCCTACAACAAGGAAAAGAGGTGGTGGGTTTTCTTCTGGACTGGAGAAGTGCAATGCTGGTGCTCTCCAACAATCAGTAAAAAAAGAAGAAAAAAAAAATTACTGATAGCGAAGTCCAGTCCTGTTGTCTCTGCTTGTACCAAATTGTGCATTTGACTTCTGGCTAAAGTTAATGTGCATGCTTTTAAACTAAGATTGCAATGCTCACTCAACATAAAACTCTTTATTGTGTAGAATGCGCTATGTAAATGTTTATGTCAAAGATCTCAGGAGTGATCCTTTAGAAAAGCCTAAGTTAATAGCTATCTATTATGCACACGTGAAGTCCTCTGTCCCTACGCAAAAAAAAGTCTTTATAACACAAAGCAGGGGTCCAAAAACTCCTAACACGCTTTACACACCCCGGTTAAGACACTTTGTGATTGGAATTAACCAATGTAACGTTAGTGAACTATGAGCCACTGCGGTGGGCAGACCGCATTAAATAGAAATCTTTAAAGCTTGTGAAATTAATTGCTGGAGGCAATTATTTAAACGGACGTGTCTGTTTTTACCTTTGCGAATAACTCCTGTTGCTGTCTGAGCAGCTCTTCTTCGGGAATGCCAAGGTTTTCCAGGCGGGAGCTCGCTTTTCTTTTTTTAAGTGCTACTGTTTTACACTCCTGTAGGACGTCTTTCACTTCGGTGATGTAAGATGCGAAACCAAGGCTTTCAAGCGCTGATCAAAATAATGGGAAAAGAGCAGATGGCTTCACCAGCTGTATAGAATTCCTTATTCTGCTTTGCAATAGAGGACAAATGTGACCAGAATAACACCTAAGTTAGCTCAAAAAGTTTATAAGCCTGTTTAGTCAATCTATCTAGGGAGATCTGCTTAGTTATGAAACTCATTTCAGATGACAGCTCGCTGGGTGGCGTTAGTTTTAGAACAGGACATAAGCAGTCGTTCTTAAATGCAAATAGCATTCTGCGGGTTAATACTAGGCTACTAAGGTTAGTTATGCCTGGCATATTGAATTGCCCGTGTTTTCTTTTTAAAAGACTAGCTAACCTTAGCTAGCTGCTGGCTTAACTAACGTTACTGCTAATATAGTAGATGCGAGTACAAACATAGTTAACGTTAATAAGCTAAGCTAATACGGCAAGCCATGTAGTTGACATCGTACAGTGCGAATAAACATTTAAAACATCTTACCGTTTATAACATGTTCAGGAGAAATAGTTTTCTTTTCAGACTTGTTGCATATTTCATTTGCCTCGGAAGAGACGAGGTGAATAAATTCAGTGCAACAATTCACCACGAGTTCTCTGGCATCATTTGCAACTCTTACGTTAGGAAGAGTTTCTTTTATCATTTTGTTGATAGCTGCCCTGGGTATGGTAAGATCATCATCGTTTCCAGACGAAGATGCCATCCTAGGTACGAGCACACCAAAAAAAAAAAAAAAGAAGCTAGTTCGCCAGTCAGCTACTAAAGAGGTACACAGTGGCTAATGGTGGTTGTTCGGCTATAACGTTACCTAAATTCAACTGCGGTGGAACTTCGCCGCTAGCTATGGTCGGAGCTACTCCTGTTGTAGCACTCACAATAAAATAAATGAACGCGAGAGCTAACGTTTCCCACAGCTTTCTCCAAAAACAGAACAGAAACACCGAACGCCTCAGTGATAAAATAAATAAATAATGCATTCAATAAAATCGCATGATACTTGGCTAGCAACCCAGTTAGCTAATGTTAGCTATCTTGGAGGTGCAAGTTTTCCACCAACAAGCTAGCCAGCCAGACATCTAACTGCTACCGTCCGCGTTTGTGTACATGGTTGTTGGTAGCTAGCTAACCGTAGCTTGACGAAAAAGTATCAACGAAAAAAATCGATCCTCTTAACAATTTAGCTCACACAAGACTTCGGAACTGAATAAATCCAAGAGGAAATATAGTTGAGTCTCTGGTTGAATTCATTTAATTCTTTACTTCTTCTTCTTGGGTTTTAAAAAAATGCAGGACCCCATAGTGTTGCATTTCCGCCCTCTAGAGTTTAACTCGTCAATTACATCTACATTATTTTTAAATGGTAACAAAGCACAAAACCACTTATTTTAGATGATACATTTGGTATTACTGATTGATCCTGGTCCAAATCTTGACATTTTACTGCAGTCAGCGCAAAACAGCATAAACCTGGGGTGCGTCCCAATATTCTTCACTCCCCACCTCCATTCCTCCACTCCCCCACCACCACTCCTCTCCTTCCCGTAAATATGCACTGGAAATATGAAACTGCCTGAACGTTTTGAGTACAAATATTTACATAGTATACAATACAGTATACAATGTACTTGACATTGCGGTTTGCGTCGAGACATTAATTCATATTTAACCATTAATACGTAATTAAGATATAATCAGCAACATTAGATTAAAACACAAAGATCCGTTTCCGGGGCAAGGAGGAGAGGAGGTGGTAGTGGAGCAAAGGAGGGTGCATTTTTCGAGTATTGGGACCACAGAACTATATACTATAGTTAGTATATAGTTCTGTGATTGGGACGCACCACCAAAGAATCTGGCTCAAACGTGTCTCTAGTGGTAAAACCACAGAACTATATAAGAACTAGAAAGGAAACGTGGTCACGTGGTTCCATTCAACCCTGTTCAATTTGGTTCTTCCGCAATGGCACCACCGCAAGATGGCTGCCATGGCCTGGAAATAGTATTATGAGCTCTGTCATGCATTTCCAATGGAGCGTTGTGAGAGTCGCCCTAGCGCTATCTCGGTTCCAAAAGTTCACAATATGGTAATCAATAGAAGCAGGCAATCACATTTTAAATTTTTCCTGGCATGATTTTAAAAAACTCATCAGTGAGTGTTGAGTAGGCGCACTGAACTCTGATTGGTTAAGAACACACAGATGATATTTGGAACATGGTCACGTGGTAATCCTAGTTACGTCACAGTACAATCACGTGAGGAGGCCTATTCGCATTTTCGCCTCAAATTAAATCTCATCTCCTCTGAACTATGGTGGTGTCATCGTTTCTAGCAGCCTCTGCTGTTTCTGCGTTCGGGTTTCCTTTTGGTGTCATCTGATTTTTTCCGCCTCCATTCCGCGTTTTGCCCGACAATTATTCTCTGCACCTGTTTTGCGTTTCCTGACGGCTATAAATACTGCAGGACTTCTGCCTTTCCGCACCTCGATATTGACTTTGCTATGTTGACAACGAAGTTGGTAAGGTAAAAGATTCAGTCGCTGCATTTCTGGTTCGTACGAATAGGAAACGCAGCAAGTCCAGTTTTTGGAGGTTGTTTTATTTTGCCTTGTGCTAGGGAAGTTTTGCTCCCAATCCTGTGTTATTCCCAGTCCTGGTGCAGCTAATTCCGCGTTTTGTGGCGTATCTTTTTAAATACGCTTTTAGAAATCCTTATCGGTCGCGTTTGGTTCTCCGAACCTTACACTCCCCATTACAGAATATCAAAATCAGTATGGAAGAACCAGCGACTTCTAGGGAAACTTACAAAATGCTGCCTAGCCAGGGCGCTACAAAGGTTACCTCTGAGGAGGCTATTTTCATGCTGCAACTTCAACAAAGTCAGTTGATGGAACAAATACAGAACCAGGGAGACTGCCTGCAAAGGCTAACAGAGAGCCTCCATAGACTTTCTGTGGCAGTTAATGCTCCCCCAGTTGCACAAGCACAAACTCCTCCCATACCCACGCTACGTACTATTAGGGAGCCCAAACTCCAATTACCGCTGCGTTATGGTGGAGAACCGGGGAAATGCCCCCCCTTTCTGACACAATGCCTTATTTCTTTTCAAGCACAGCCCTCCCGTTTTACCACTTCAGAATCCCGCGTAGCTTTTATTTTATCCCTCCTGTGTGCGATCAAGCTCTCGCTTGGGCTGACCCTTTAATTCGGGCCAACGCCCCCTGTATTTGTGATCCCATCCAGCTCATGAAGGAAATGCAGCTGGTCTTTGATCACGAGGTTTCAGGCGAGGAGGCAGCCAGGAGATTGACCAGCTTGCGTCAGGGCACTGACACTGTAGCGGCCTTTTCAATTTCATTCCGAGCATTAGCCGGAGAGACAGGTTGGCCTGACGGTCCGTTAAAATCTTTATTTTTAAAAGCATTGTCCAACCCCATTAAGGACGTGTTAGCTCAGCTCGAGCCTCCTGCTACGTTGTGATTTGCCTGGACAACCGCGTCAGGGAGCGAGAGCAAGAGAGACAGACAGGGGAGCGGAGAGACTGTTCGGTTCCCCATCTCTCTTCCTCTCCGGTAATGTCCCCAGTTCCTATTCCCGCCCCTCCCTCCCTTAACAGGGAGGAGCCTATGCTGGTTGACGGTGCTTCTCTGCGCAAGCTGAGACTGGCTAAACCGCATGAGGAGTGGTGCTGTTATTGCAGGCGCAGGGGCCATTTGAAGAATTTCTGCCCTAAATTGGGGGGAAATGGCGGGGGGGGGGGGGTCTTGCTAGGGGAACCAGGTACCCTAGTGAGACATAATGGTACTGCCCCTCGGACATTATTACCGATTCGACTGTTCTGGAATAAGCGCTCGGCTAATGTCAACGCTTTTATTGATTCCGGAGCAGTCAAGTGTCTTATGGATGTCAAATGGGCCCGGAAACATAAAGTTCCCATACACCCCCTCATTCGTCCTCGTCTGGTCACTGCCCTCGTTTTATTTTGCCTTGTGCTAGGGAAGTTTTGCTGCTAACTCACCAGACGCAATCCTCCAGCTTTAATAACATTGCCTCACTGACGCTTGATGAAAAACGAGCATCGTAATGTTAGTCCTAGGATGTAGCCAGGCTATATCCGGGTAAAACTGGCTAAATTAGGGGTAAATTGAATTAAATTGACATGTCTGTCAACCTAAATTTACACCTCTCTTGACGATGCATATGACAGCCTATCAATCATATAGGCTAGCTTGTTGGCTAAGCCTGTTTTGTGCACGTACAGCTTCGAACAACATCACGGCGATGTTAATCAAAGTTTGTTAAGTAGTTAACGAGATGGCTATTAAACATTTTAGTAACTATCCGCGGCTCATTTATCTGAATTCGCAGTTGTGGTAAGGCTGTGAGGCGATTTCAACAAGGTAACATTAGCCTACAAAGCCTTCAACATTAATCTAATGTAGACACAATAGTTCACCATAGTTAATTATATCAGTCCAACATGGGCTCTATAGGCTACTTGCAAAATAGGCTAACGTAAAATTTTCACAGTGGCCATTTCCATCACGATTTCTCATAATTTAGGCTACACCTCACGTTAGCTAGCTGTGCAAGGCTGGTTCATGGAAAGCTTGAGAGAGCGGTCAGGACTTGGGATCTACCGATGTTGCTTACCTATACCATGGATGGTGAATTAAGCAAAATAAATAAGTGGACGCAATAATCATTATTTATGTGAATGTAATCATACACATAACGTTAATGTATCAATGTAATTATTGTTTTGGATTTCACATACCATCGATTGTTCAGTGGGTCTGTGGTGGGCGCTGGACTGGAAAGAAATGTTTTAATATGGGAAAGGTTGGTCAAACATTAGCCGTTTATATGTTTCACCTTCAATACCTGGCGTGCAGAAATAGCCTGATATTTTGTCTAACCGCATGACACAGTAACTGCTTTATGCGATAAATGTTTGCGAAGAAGAGCGAGTGCTCCCGTGTATTGTAGGCTATATAGGACATTGTAGTTTTAGGCCGTCATAAAGTGGAAAGTTATTGTGGTTGCGTTTACCATTTTATGTGGCTCTTGTAGCTATGTCGATGTGTGCAGCACTCTCTCATCGCTCAAAAGAAATCAAACGCATTAAGGAATTGAAGTTGAGTATCAAAGCCAGATAACGTTATAGCTACTGCACTTAAAGACAGCATAAACGGGGCATAAGTGTCCATCTGTCCGAACAAATAAAAAGAAGAAATATCTTGGTAAAGCCAGGACCAGGTCTGGTCAGCCGATCTGATAGCCTACTAGATATTGGAAGGTTAGCATAAATAACGTTAGCTATGTCCACTGCAGTTAGGCTTAAAGGGTAAGTTCGCTATTTTGGACCTTGGACCCTATTTGCGGTCCGTCTTCCATGAACCTGACCCGTGAAGTCCATTTTTTCGCTGATCGGTCCAGTATTGAGTTCGGTACAGATTTCCTGTAGGCTCTCACTGGGCTACAATGGAAGTGAACGGGGCAATCAGAAATGTTATGGAAAAACAACGATAAATGTGCTTTTATAGCTCAGTGTGTATTCTTACGGTCTCAGTATGCTCTCCTGTGAAATGTAGGCTATCGCAAACGCAAACCGAACGTTGAAACAACAGTTCCATTTGAAACAGAACTATTTCTCTGACCGCACTACCTCGCACTGTAAACTTCCGCAGTCTAGCTACATTGTAGAGAGAGGGGGGGGGGGGGGCCGCTTGAAAAGCAGTTGATCACAAATCCTGACCTCCCGTTGGAGTTTACTAGCTAGTAGCCTACAGCAGAAATATTTGTAACGCAGTTTTTGTAATCATCATTTGTAATAATTCATCACAGCAACGGTGCGCGAATGTGCAGTCCCCGGTTGTGGGAATAAAATGTCTGGACGCTCAAATACCAGTTTTCACAGGCTCCCGTTCTCTGACCCAGAAAGATTGAGACTTTGGCTGGTTGTCTTACGGATCGACATAAACACTCCAGTCAATCAACTCCGTTTGGCAGACTCGCGAGTTTGTGGAGCGCATTTCGACGCTACTGATTTCTGTAACCGCAAATCAGAAGCAAAACACTGGTTTCTAAAGAACACAGCTGTTCCTCGTGTCGGACCTGCAGCACTATCAAGCACCGGAGCGGAGGTAAGTTATATTTAGCTATAACGTTACTAACATTTTTATTTTTTTTGAGCGCGTCCTCTGACCCAGCACTCAATACCAACTAACAAAATCCGAGCTTGACATAAGTTGTTTTCTTGTAACAAAACTGTCGGAAACGTTCATCAACTATAACTTTTTACAATTCTATAATGTTTTATTTACAAATGCTTGACGCATGGTGTCCTGTCCAAAGTTCTCATCTATCACATATCTGTTGGCAGTCATAGTGTAATGGTAATCAATGGAGATGATCCAGTGTCATCCACGGATACATCCAGGTTTTCAATGGCATTCGGTAGCAACAGATCCCACTCCCTACAACACAAACTTTCCTCCTCTCTGGGCATCTGCTTGCACCTCTTGCAAGAACACCAAAAGTCCCCCGAAATTCTTGGTCTAGCCTCGGCAGCGACTTCGGATAACATTACCTGCGTAACTTCAGCCTCTCTCTCTTCTCTTGCTCTCTTATCATCCATCTCTTGTAGTTCCGTGTCCGTGTATTCTGGCTCAAATCTGTAGCCAGTAACGTCAAAGTCAAAATCGAATTCTTCGTCTTCGTAATCATTATAGTCATCCATCATCCAAGTTTTTTTGTGGAAATTGTAGCCTACGTTGCTGCAGGTAAACAAACGCAGACTGCTCAGCTAGATAGTTTCGTAAACGGCCGGCACACCTTCCCGCTCCCCTACCCCCGACACATAGTACTCCGCGAGTGCAGCGCAAACAAGCAACAGAGAAATGCTTACTTCCAAGCCATGCCAAGCACGTAAAAATGTTCGGATTGAGATACATTTCACAGGAGAGCATACTGAGACCGGTAACAATACACCCTGAGCTTCCCGTCTCATTTATTGTACATGAAAGCACATTTATCGAACATTTCTGATTGCCCCGTTCACTTCCATTGTAGCCCAGTGAGAGCCTACAGGAAATCTGTACCGAACTCAATACTGGACCGATCAGCGAAAAAATGGACTTCATGGGTCAGGTTCATGGAAGACGGACCGCAAATAGGGTCCAAGGTCCAAAATAGCGAACTTACCCTTTAACCATAAACTGTAACGTCAGAAAAAATGGCTTAACACGACTTTCTTTCAAAACAACGTTCAGATTGGAATGCAGCTGAATAGCCTACATCGATGGGGTTATGTTAAGGTTAGCCAAATATGTTCTAAAGTAGCTAACTATGCCTGGCTTTTCTTTAAAATGTGCATCGAGCTACTACTGGCGTATTATCAACAGGCTTTTGTGATAGCCTGTCATTTCTACGCCTCTGACTATGGAGGATTATTCAGCCCAAAATGAAAATGAAAATGGAAAATAAAAATGGAGGATTATTAAGCCCAAAAATTAAATTAAAATTTAAAACTTTTCATTTACATTTTCATTTTCGTTTTCAATTTCATTTTCAAACTGTATCTATGTAAATGAGGGGGTATGGTCCTCCTATCAATCAAAGCAAGCAGGGTGGGTCTCATACAGGTTTAGTGCAATAGCACTTAATGAACACTAGGGGGAGCATAGCATAGGGATGGGTAACAGTCTATGCTTGATACTATGCTCTCAGGGCACTCGTAAGTTTTAATGGATGAAATGATGAAGAATCTGAGCAGTGTTATAAAGTATTCTTGTTTTATGAAAGAAACGGAGCTAGCTTGCCAGCGCTACGCTGTGTAGGCTATAGGTCAAACCAGCGAGGTGGAAAATCCACGTTCAGAAAGTGAAAGTCCTCCCCAATCATTTGTTCCAATCACCTGTAGTTGCTAATTATCACAATTCGTCAGTCAAGAGGTAGGAGCTAACTAGGCTAACTAGTGAAATTTGATTTTCACATAACATCGATTGTTCTCACAAAACCCACTCCGCAGTGACTCTGGTTGTGGTTCTAGATTTGCAGCAGCAGCCATTACTCTCCACCTTCACGTGACATGTCACATTGGTCAATCAGATAAAAAAAACTTTGGGCTGTGGAAAAGGTGCCGTTTTGAGAAGGCAGTTTCCTTTCTAGGGCTGCGTTTGGATCCAAAATGTATTCTTTATTCCTGTCGTTCCCTTCCCTTTCTTCAAGGGGGGAATCCCCAAAATGCCAGGATGAAATATGGCAGCCACACCAAGTGTGATTCGGATCCAATTTAAGAAAGGGGAGGGAGTAATTATATTCCCTCGCTCCCTCGTTTATCCTCCCTTCCACAAAGGGTATAAAATGCAAGCTGCTTCCAGCAAGAAGGGAATCCCACAATGCAGTGCTCCACATGGAAAAAGTGGGCAGTCATCACCACAGAACTATGTGGCGGTCACATTTCAACTCTATGGTGTTGCACTTCCGAAATGTTGCGAGGGCAGTTCGGTTCCGTTTTTGTTTGTTTCTTGTCAATCCTCCCTTGCAGAGGACCTTTTAAGTTTGCTTGCTGCATGTCACAGCTCCCTCGAGGGAAGACAGCAAGGGAAGGAAGCGTGTTAAATTGTTTCTATGGGTAAAACGTTAGATACAGCACATCCAGTCTGTCATTGGCCAGAAACTTCATCCAGCTGACGTATTCCTCCCGGTGACGAAATTGAAACCTGTACAGCTATGCCCTGAAGTTTTGGAGCGAGGGAGGGCTACGCCCCAGCTATAAAAGCGAATCTCAGCGGTTGATCTCACCGTTTTCTATATAGTTTGGTGGTTGATCTACGTGGATGGAGAGGAGACAGGAGAGAGCACGAGCAAGCGATATATTGTACCCTTGAGGTACTTAACCTGAATTGCTTCAGTATATATCCAGCTGTATAAATGGATAATATGTAAAAACATGATAAAAAAAGTTGTGTAAGTCGCTCTGGATAAGAGCGTCTGCTAAATGCCTATAATGTAATGTAATATATATAGCTAGCTAGCTTAGTTTAGCTTTTTTTGAATATTCTAGTAAATTATAGTAACTTATGGTATATTTTTTATAGTTAGCTTGATAGTCCGTTGTTTTTTGATAGGTCGTTTTTCAATCTAGCTTAGCAAGTATCTAGCTAGTTTATTTAAAAAAAAAAAATGTATATATACAGTATAAAGCATAGTTGAGCCAGGAGTTGTATTATATGCATGCTACACGTTTACCTTAGCAACGTCCCTACAACAACAGACATTCTTTCTTGGAGAGAATTCAGTGCAGTGACCACATGTGCACCCATTGAAATGGAAACCAATATTGTTGATATCTTGCAGGTATCTTTTCCGTTTGACTCTGAAGAAGACGTCGTTGACGTCGAAACGTCAGTCGTATTAAAAAAACATTTTTTTTTGCTCTGAGCTCTGTGTGCTCCAGTCCTCCTTATCTCGGGTTAGTCCTAGCGAAGTAGTCCGGGTTTGGTATTCTTTCTATCTTGCAGGTAACGTTAGTGTGATTGGCTACAGCCTCTGTAATATGAGTAGCCTACATGGCATGGGTAACTATGTGTACAGCATGTGATTTGTTATTTGCTGGTCTCATCATTATAAGCCCAAATGAGGCTATGCGTGCCACCACCTACCAGTCCAAAACATTGCTTCTGCCTCGGCTACTTGGGGGTCGGCAGCAGCTGGAGTGAGTGTGTTTGTTTGTGTGTGTATGAGTGAGAGAGGTAGTGAGAGAGAGTGGAACAAAGCAGCCATTGTGAGTGCTGTCCAGAGTAGAAATTAGCTTTTGGCTATTAGTGAAAAAAATTGCTGGGGTGTGGTTTGATACCTGGAGCTCAACTTCTGTGGTAAACAGGTATTCAGCAGGTAAACAGGTGATGCCATCATGACTCTGTATAAAAGGATATCAAAAGACCCTTGATATCTTATTTCCAGGTACTCTGAGAAGTGATACTATAACCTCTCTGCATATGAATGGATCTCTATGGGAATTAGGGGGTGGGACTAGATTAAGCTGTAAATTACATTGGAGTAGTATGGAACCCATGGTTGGCTAAATGGCTGTAAATCATCAAGGGTCTTAAGTATCAAACAAGCCTTAAACCATCACTCTGCTGCCAGATATGCAATAGATATGGATGGATCTTTTTAAAGGTTGTTTCTCCTGACTATTCGTGTTATCTCATAGTTTTGATGTCTTTACTATTCGAAAATGTTGAAAACAGTAAAAATAAAGAGAAAAAAAAAACCTTTGATGAGTAGGTGTGTCCGAACCTTTGACTGCCTGGTACTGTATATGTATTTATTTAAGAACTTTGATGAGCTTGGAGTTTCAATGTGGCATAATTCAGGAATTCAGGGTGCTTAGCCAAAGTTTCAGAAAAGATCAATATTGACTAGGCTACCCTAACAATACAAGTCATGAAATAATGTAAGTAGTAGGCTATTAAAACTACCTTCTCTCGTTCTCCATTTCTTCAAGATTTTGAAGTAAAAAGGAAAGGAGGATGCATTCTTCGCATCTGTCGCCTCCAACTCCTCCGCAACCTTGGGTTAATTCCAATCGCTTATTTTCACTCCTTGCATCCTTTCCTTGCTCGTTAGCTCCACCAAACAGAAGCCGTGAGGGATATGCCACAAAGCAACGGGAAAAGGAGAACTAAGGAATGGGAGAAAAAACTTCCCGACCTAAGTCAAAACAAATCTACCTCAAAAGGAGGCGAACTCGAAGAAGCAAGTATAACAAACAAACATACCTCATGCTCTAAGACAAAGAGCGTAGAAGAGAGGTAGAGAAAAAATGAAAGAATAACCCCAAGTTACATGGGTGTAAACATAAACTGAAAGACAGTCTGTTACCGAAGCTGTCATGGTTTGTGATCTTTTTCCCTTGCGGTCGTGTTCCTCGGTCGCCACAAGTGGGCGCTGCTTCGTTGGTGGAGTTTTGGCTCCTTTCCTTCTTCTCGCGAAGAAGTTCTCATCAACGTTGCACAGCTGTACATGGTTGCCGGTGAGCTATTTAAGCCGATGTTCCTTTTGTTCTGGGCTTCGATATTAATTGTTAATTGTTGATTGTGATTGTTTGCTCTGTGGTGTATTTTCTGGTATTATTTGTGCTGTTTTGTGTGCGATTTATTTTGCCCTTTTAGAGTTTTAATCGTATGATTGGATCTAGGTTTTAAGGAGACCGTTTTGCTCCGTTGTGCTTTTATTGGAGTTTTGCGGTACTTGCCTTGGTGCTTTGAGCTTGCAGGTTGAATTCCTGTTTGGTGTGCTCATTTCAGTCACCGCTTTCTGGTCTGTCCTTTGTCATTCTACCTAGATCCATTGCCCCTTACTAAGAGACAGGGCGTTTGTATCATACTAACTTTAGGGTTTTAATTATTCTTTGAGGCAGGTCAGTTATTTTCGATTAAGTTTGCTTTGGTCTTTTGTTACAGCTGTTCCTGTTCGTCCTTTTCACCTGCGGGACGATTTTGTTCGGAACTGTAGTTCTGTTCGTTCTCCGGGTGTGTCCCTCCTTATATGGAGCTTGGACGATGCTATGGACCTGTTTGTGTTTGATCGCGCGTTTATGTAAGTAACCATGGAACGTTATCTCTGTTCCTCCGCCTCATTACATTTCCTGTTATTGAGAGGCAGTGCGTGCTATTTTCTGTTAAGGTTGCATTGGTCTTTTGTTACAGCTGTCCTGTTCGCCCTTTTTACCTGTGGGACGATTTTGTTCGGAACTGTAGTTCTGTTCGTTCTCTGGGTGAGTCTCTCCTTATATGGAGCTTGGGTGATGCTATGGACATGTGTGTGCGGGATTGCGCGCTTTTTGAAAATAGTCTTAGAACGTTAGCTCTGTTCTTTTCACCTCATTACATTTCCCATTACTGAGAGGCTAGGGCGTGTGTTTTCAATTAAGCTTGCGTTAGTCATGTTTGATACTAAAGTTATGGGACGACGGTGCTCCGTCGGCTCGCCTGTAAAATGTTTCTCTCTCCTGGGAGATTGGGCGTTTACCCCTTTGTTCTCTGCATTTGACTGCGAGCCTATGAAACTAGCCATGGAACGTTATCTCTGTTCCTTCGCCTCATTACATTCCTCTTTATCAAGAGGCACGGCATTTATTTTCTATTTAACTCGTGTTAGTCTTTTAGCCGGTGATGTCCGGTGCTGCTGTCCTGTTCGTCCTTTTCACCTGCGGGACGATTTTGTTCGGAACTGTAGTTCTGTTCGTTCTCTTGGTGTGTCCCTCCTTATAATGGAGCTTGGACGATGCTATGGACATGTTTGCGTTTGACTGCGAGCCCTCGACAGTAGCCTTGGAACTTTAGATCCCCATTCCTTTCGCCCCTTGGTATACTAATTCCTATTTGTTTTCAGTGTTTGTTGGTTGTGTGTGTTTTATGTGTACCTTTTATGCTACTCGGCTGTTCTCATGCGTCTCATTGCCGAGACAGGGCGTTTGTTGTTTCTGGCTCTTTCTTCTGTCACTTTGCTCGTAAAAGTATGGGAATCTTGTGCTCTGTTCCATTGGCCTTATTTGGTTTTCTTGTTGAAAGCTTGGCGTTTGCACTTCTACTCATAGTGTGTGACAGTGAGCCGTTCTGTAGCTTTGGTACGTGTGTTCTTGTCTTGTCTCCTCCCTTAACTGCGGGGTTTCCCGCCTTAGTGGCCTTAGGGCTTAAAGAATCCCCTTGCTGCGTTTGGCTCCTCCCACCTCACACGTCACGTCCCCTTTACAGAAGCTCTGTAGCTGAAAACAAAAAAGGTAACAGAACGAGAGAATAAAGGACAAAGAAAAGAGATTGGAGCTTTAAAGAAAATAATCAATCCTATCGTAACTTATTTTTAACCGGACTTGCTGCGTTTCTTATTTGTACAACCTATGTATTGTTCCTATACCTTACTGACTTCGATGTCAATTAGCAACGACAATATCGAAGTGCAGGAAAGCGGAAATCCTACGCTATTTATAGCCACCAGGAAACCGAACACAGGTGTGGAAAATAATGACTAGGTGAGATCCAAACACCGGAACGGAAGCGGAAAAAATCAGATGGGAGCGTCAGACGATGCCAAATCGAAGAACAACTGCAGAAACAACTAAGGCAGCCAATAACCATGACAGTACCCCCCTCCAAGGCACGGTACCAGCCGATCCCTCAGCCTTGTTACTACGGAAGTCCCTAATAAGAGTATGATCCAATATGTGATGGGGGCAGCTACCGAGCTAAAATTGTGGATAAACCTCCTATAAAAATTTGCGAAGCCCAAGAAGCGTTGTACCTGCTTCACCAAATTAGGCGGAGGCCAGTTCTTAACCGCTGAAATTTGTCCGGGTCCATCAGAACTCTCCCGTCCACAACAATGAACCCTAACAAGGAGAAGGAGCTGGTGTGGAACATGCATTTCTCGGCTTTAACAAATAGTTGAGCCTTCAGGAGCGCTTCCAAAACTTGTCTAACATGAATGATGTGAGATGAAAGATCTGGAGAAAATATAAAAATATCGTCTAAGAAGACAAAAACAAATTTCTCCAGCATCTCTTTCAGAACATCATTCACTAACGCCTGGAAAACAGAGGGGCCGCTAGTGAGCCGAACGGCATCACCCGGTATTCGTAGTGTCCGTGGTGTGTGTTAAAAGCTGTTTTCCACTCATCCCCCTCACAAGACTGTAAGCGTTGCAAAGGTTGAGTTTTTGAAAAGACAGACGCCCCCTGTAAGCACTCAAATGTGGAATTCATGAGAGGGAAAGGGTACCTGTTCTTAATGGTAATGTCATTGAGGCCTCGTAGTCTATACAGGGTCTCAGCCCTCCGTCTTTTTTTTAACATAAAAAAACCCCGCACCGGCTGGTGACGTAGATGGCGCGATAAACCCATTAGCCAGAAACTCCTTAATGTACTGCTTCATAGCAGCACTCTCTGGAACAGACAGGGAATACAGTGAACCCCTGGACGGAACAGTGCCTGGGTACAGCTCAATGGCACAGTCGTATAGTCTACGGGATGGAAGTTAGTAGCGCAAAGTTCACTAAAGACCTCAGCGAGGTCAGACTACTCCATAGGAACACCTGCAGGTAAACTAAACTTAAGCGCCCCCACCACTTCCGGGTTACCGGAAGATGCGCTAGACAGACGACCTGTCCCACTCGAAATCGGAAATGCCGAAATCATCCCCATCCGTGGACCCCCCCTCCACAAAGGGATCCCAGGACAAACTCTCATCTCCACTCCCAGTGAGGGAAGATGCAATCTCCTCGTCAGAGAGAAACTCTGCCTCCTCAGAATCACCCTCGGAGCTGGGCTCGGAAAGATCCAGGGAGCAGCCCAAAGAAGGGTGAATGAGCGTACGACAATGAGGTAGGCACTGAGCACCCCACTGACGAATGGGGTTACTATCTCTGCCCCAACATATATGAGGGTCATGTAGCCTTAACCATGAATGTCCTAGCACCAGTGGGAGAGTTAATTAAAAATAATTATATTATCTGTCTCGAAGCTTCTCTATCGGACTCGTTCTCTGTTCAATAGTTCCTGACCCCAAAGGATGTCCATCAAGGGCAGTAACCTGATGGGGACTAGTGAGCGGATTGGTGGGGATTTTTAATTTCTTAGCCCACTTGGCGTCAATAAAGGACTCCACAGCCCCGGAATCAATAAAAGCGTTAATGCTTGCCGATCATCAATTTACGAATGCCTAAGATAAGTTCAACATCGTTTTCATTTAGCTAGCTAGCTAAAGATTTAAATATATATATATATATATATAGTTACTAGCTAAACATACCATTAACGTTAGCTTATATCTGTGTGACCGTAAACATAGCCAGCCATGCATCTAGCTAACATTGACAGAGTTATAAAAAATCCACATGAGCTGGTTTATAATTGGCAAACAATAAATAAATGGCAATCGTATACAATAGCTGATCAACTTACAGTGTAGGACTCATCGTCCTATAAAATATAATGTTGCGCTCGGCTCGTCTTGCGCTCGTGTTCATTCGGTGTCCTCAACCTGGCAACCCGCGTGAGCTTCGAGTCTGGGGAGGAGGGGGCAGGCGGAGCCAACTCTCCAATATTGTGAATTTGGACTACAATATGCTATATAGCAGTTACTATGGGGCGCGAGAGACCAGACCTAGTGGTCCACAAATTGTCCCTGGACAGACTTATTGTTTAAACTAGATTTCCATTTTAAAAATCCATTGTAGGCTATGCTGCTATACGTTGTTGTTGACTACCCTAAGAGGTGTTTATTGTCTATAACAATTTGACAGTATACAGTTGAAGTCAGAAGTTTACATACACTTAGGTTGAAGTCATTAAAACTCATTTTTAACCACTCCACAGATTTCATGTTAGCAAACTATAGTGTTGGCAAGTCCGTTAGGACATCTAGTTTGTGCATGACACAAGTAATTTTTCCAAACATTGTTTACAGACAAATTATTTAACTTTTAATTCACTATATCACAATTCCAGTGGGTCAGAAGTTTACATACACTAAGTTGACTGTGCCTTTAAAAAGCTTGGAAAATTCCAGAAAATGATGTCATGGCGTTAGAAACTTCTGATAGGCTAATTGACATTATTTGAGTCAATTGGAGGTGTACCTGTGTACCGTGTATTTTAAGGTCTACCTTCAAACTCAGTGCCTCTTTGCTTGACATCATGGGAAAATCAAAAGAAATCAGCCAAGACCTCAGAAAGAAAATTGTGGACCTCCACAAGTCTGGTTCATCCTTGGGAGCAATTTCCAAATGGCTGAAGGTACCACGTTTGTCTGTACAAACAATAGTATGCAAGTATAAACACCATGGGACCACGCAGATGTCATACCGCTCAGGAAGGAGATGCGTTCTGTCACCTAGAGATGAACGTGCTTTGGTGCGAAAAGTGCAAATCAATCCCAGAACAGCAAAGGACCTTATGAAGATGCTGGAGGGAACAGCTACAAAAGTATCTATAGCCACAGTAAAACAAGTCCTATATGTCCAAGTCCAACCTGAAAGGCTGCTCAGCAAGGAAGAAGCCACTTCTTCAAAACCGCCATAAAAAAAAGCCAGACTACAGTTTGCATCTGCACATGGGGACAAAGATCTTAGTTTTTGGAGAAATGTCCTCTGGTCTGATGAAACAAAAATGGAACTGTTTGGCCATAATGACCACCGTTATGTTTGGAAGAAAGGGTGAGGCTTGCAAGCACAGGCACAGCCAACCGTGAAAAACAGGGGTGGCAGCATCATGTTGTGGGGATGCTTTGCTGCAGGAGGGACTGGTGCACTTCATAAAATAGATGGCATCATGAGGAAGGAAAATTATGTGGATATATTGAAGCAACATCTCAAGACATCAGCCAGAAAGTTCAAGCTTAGTCGCAAATGGCTCTTCCAAATGGACAATGACCCAAAGCATACTTCCAAAGTTGTAGCAAAATGGCTTAAAGGTTGTATCAGCGATTTTGGGTGACGTCACTTCTGAAGCGAAATCCCAAACAAACATACTTATGAATAATTATGTTATGTTTTAAAAAATAGTGTTCAAGCATCCAGAATTATAACCACGTTAATAACGTTTGTAAGAAACCAAACCGTTTGTAAATCCGTCAAGATTTCAGCGAGATAAGAGTATTAGCGTTTGTGCAGATCATTGTGATTGGTTGGAATACTGTTTATTTTGGTTTTGAGTGGTTGGTAGTACCATTTGTTTTTGTGTACGATCTCGGAGCATAGGCTGCCTACAGAGACGCGGTTTTTTGACGGCCTGCTTATGGGGCGGGCAGCTAGCGGATCGTGAGGAAAAATCAGATGAATGTGATCATTTATGTTTCCACCCAAAATCGCTGATACAACCTTTAAGGACAACAAAGTCAAGGTATTGGAGTGGCCATCACAAAGTCCTGACCTCAATCCAATCGAAAATTTGTGGGCAGAACTGAAAAAGCGTGTGCGAGCAAGGAGGCCTTCACATTCTTAAAATAAAGTAGTGAACTGACCTAAGACAGGGAATGTTTACAAGGATTAAATGTTAGGAATTGTGAAAAACTGAGTTTAAATGGATTTGGCTAAGGTGTATGTAAACGTTCGACTTCAACTATCCAAGTATCATCCACAATTGACTCAAGTGCACCATTTGCAAAAAATGAACATTTATTTCCAAACCCCAATTTCAAAAAAAGTTTGGACAGTATGTAAAATGCACAAAAAAGCAGAAAGAACTCATTTGTAAATTTTCTATTACATATATTTAATTGAAGACAGTAGCTACAAAAATATTTTAAGTTTTACCTTATCAGTTTTTTGTAAATATACGCTAGGCTAATTCCATATTTGATGCCTGCAACATGTTCCAAAAAAAAAAAGACTGTAGGTTGTATGCATTTTAAAGTTTGAATGGTGTGTCTAGCTTAAAAGGTCAACAGCTTCCAGAAACAAAAGTGTCAAAAAGGTGGAAAAAGTGACTTTTCAGTGAAAGTCTAAGGAAAATGTAAACAGTTATTACGAAAAAGTATAGTATGAACATTTCTTGGAGAAGCAACCACATTGAGCAATTATACACATTTTAAAGTTTGAGTGGTGTTCTAGGTCAGACAGTGTGGGAGGAGTAGGGTGGGTGAGTGTAATAAAGTGGTCCCTCAGTGTATATCTCAGCATCACACATTGGAAATGTCACATGGTGTTACAACCAGCTAGGCTGAACACAACATAAATGATCAGGAGAAAAAAAATGGGCTCAAAACTAGGGGTTTTATTAAACAAATAACAAATGGATAAACAATGAAAAGGGGAAATGGGGAGAAAATCAATACAAACGGGAAGATCAAAAAGAAACAGCAAAACACAATAACTGGCGTGGCGGCCAAAATCTCTCCCCCGACTCCCAGGGCCGAGGTGATTTTAAAGAGCAGGCTCCACCCCCTCCCAACAGGTCTCACCTGCAAATAATAAACGTAAAGCAGCCAAGACAAGAGGGAGACAGTGCCACCTTCAGGTAATAAATGGACATAACACCCCCACACCAGAATGGTGACTCCAGTCTCCATAATCAAAAACACACAAATACACTAGGACAAATACACTAAATACACCCAAATTTTAGTCCCTAACACCAAATCCCACAGACAGATGAGCGAGGGCACTCAATTGCAAAACACAAAAACATACAGCTTTGCTGTAATTTTAAAGACAAGAAATACACAAACAAAAAACACAAATACAAACCATGACAATACAGCTACAGGTATAGCTGTAACGAGCATGATGGTCACGCAGGTACTCGTGACAGTGTGTCAGCAATGACGTTGTCAGTACCGCGGATATGCTTGATTTCAAAATTAAACTTGCAAAATCAAGCTCCACCACATCAGACGCTGATTAGCGTTTCTCATGCGACTGAGGAACTTCAAGGGGTCGTGATCGCTGTAAACAACAATTTTATCAGAAGAACCCAGATAGACTTCAAAATGCTGGACAGCAAGGACAAGGGCTAGTGTCTCCTTTTCGATGGTGGAATACCACCGTTGATGCTGATTACATTTTTTTGAAAAGTAGCAAATGGAGTGGTCGACATTTTCATAACCTTCTTGCAGGAGGACAGCACCAGCATCTTCGTCACTTGCAACAACAGCTAAAAAGAAGAACGCTCAATAGTAACCTGCCATCCCCAGAAATCGACGCAACTCGTGACAATCTACAGGGGCAGGGAAATTACAGATGGCAGATATTTTGGCATCTAGAGGACGCACCTGTCCTCCCCCCACAATTCTACCCAAGTAGGTCACCGTTGCCTTCCCGAACTCACATTTTGCCAAATTAATGGTGAGATTGGCAACAGACAAACGGTGGAAAAGATCACGAATTTGCGCGACAGGATCAGACCAAGATGAACTATATACGACCACATCATCCAAGTATGCCTCACAGCCAGACATACCAGACAGCACAATATTAATCAACCTCTGAAAAGTTTCCGGCGCGTTACGCATCCCGAAAGCCATAACGCGATAACTCAGGAAGTCGTCAGGTGTAACAAAACCGGAGATTTATTTTGCCCGACTCGTAAGGGGGACCTGCCAGTAGCCCTTAAGCAAGTCGAACTTACTTACGAACACTGCAGAACCCACCCTGTCTATGCAGTCATCCATCCTGGGCAATGGATAAGAGTCTGGCTTAGTGACTGCATTGACAGGCCTGTAGTCGGTGCAAAAACAAAATGTACCGTCAGATTTACCCACTAAAATACATGGGGAACACCACGCTCTCGTACTAGGCTCAGCGATGTTATTGGCAAGCATGTAAGGCGGAGCCAGGGATGGGCAGCAACACAAGAACTTTATCGCCGATTTTAAAACAACGGTCTGTAGTTTTACGGTCGTACCAACACTTAATTTTAATTTGGGCTCTCCCAAGATTTTGCCTAGCCAATTCACAAGCTCTGTGTAAATGAAAGCGAGAATCTGAAACACAGCTCAAGATGTTTTTCGCAGGGGAATCACTCAGCCACTGATCTTTTAAAACGGCCAAAGGACCGCGCGGTGTGTGTCCAAAAACTAGATCAGCGGGGCTGAAGCCAAGTGACTCCTGTGTCACCTCTCTACATGCAAACAACAACCAGGGAACTGCATCTTTGCCAGTTTCCAAGCAGTATTTACAGTCAAGCCAGAAAGTCTCCCCACCCTTTCACCTTCTCCACGTTTTATTACGTTACAGATTTATACTACAATAGATTGAGTTCATTTTTTGCCTCAAACATCTACACACAACACCCCATAATGACAATGTGAAAAAAGTTTTTTTGAGATTTTTGCAAATTTATTAAAAATAAAAAACTAAAATTTCTCATTTACATAAGTATTCATACCCTTTGCTTTAACGTATTTTTAAAGTATCATATTTGATATTTGGTCGCATATCCTTTACATGCTGTTACTTCCTGAAGTCTGTGACCATCAACATCAAAAAACCGTCGATATCTTATTTTCAGGTACTGTTACAAGCGATACTATAACCTCTCTGCATTTGAATGGATCTCTATGGAAATTGGGGGGTGAGACTAGATTCAGCTGTAAATTACACTGGTACAGTATGGAACACATGGCTGGCTAAATGGCTGTAAGTTATCAAGGGTCTGAGCTATCAAACGAGCCCCAAACCATCACTCTGTTGCCAGATATGGAGTAGATGTGGATGGATCACTGCAAGGGTTATTTCTCCGGACTCATTTTCCTATAGAACTCTATGGGGAAAAAATTCAGGAGAAACAACCCTTAAAGTGATCCATCCACATCTACTCCATATCTGGCAACAGAGTGATGGTTTGGGGCTCGTTTGATAGCTCAGACCCTTGATAACTTACAGCCATTTAGCCAGCCATGTGTTCCATACTGTACCAGTGTAATTTACAGCTGAATCTAGTCTCACCCCCCAATTTCCATAGAGATCCATTCAAATGCAGAGAGGTTATAGTATCGCTTGTAACAATACCTGAAAATAAGATATCGACAGTTTTTTTTTATGTTGATGGTCACAGACTTCAGGAAGTAACAGCATGTAAAGGATATGCGACCAAATATGAAATATGATACTTTAAAAATACGTTAAAGCAAAGGGTATGAATACTTATGTAAATGAGAAATTTTATTTTTTTATTTTTAATAAATTTGCTAAAATCTCAAAAAACCTTTTTCACATTGTCATTATGGGGTGTTGTGTGTAGAATTTTGAGGGAAAAAATGAATTTAATCAATTTTGGAATATGTCTGTAACGTAATAAAACGTGGAGAAGGTGAAAGGGATGGGGAGACTTTCCGGCTTGACTGTATATAACATGCCCTTCAGTGTTTGGTGATAACGTTCCAGTGCCCCCTGACTTTCTGGATGATGGGCACTGGAAACATTGTGTCGGATGCGAAGCTGTCTCAAAACTTGGGCGAAAACACGGGATGTAAAATTCCACCCTCTGTCAGTCTGAATAACTTTTGACAACCCGAACACAGAAAAACTAAAACACTCCATCACCGCCTTGGTGGTAATTTTCCTCAGAGGAACTGCCTCTGGGAAGCGGGTGGCTGCACACATCATGGTCAAAAGATACTGATGGTCACTTTTAGATCGCACGAGTGGACCGACAACATCGACAATGACATGATCAAAGGGCTGCCCCATCACTGGAATGGTATACAGAGGAATGGGCGGAATCGTCTGATTAGGTTTACCAACAATCTGACAAACACTACAGGTTTTACAAAAATGAACCACGTCCCGCTTCAACCCAGGCCAGAAAAAGTGCTGAAGGATACGATTAAACGTTTTATTGACACCCAAATGTCCAGCCACATTATCATGAGCTACTCTCAAAACCTTCATTTCTGTACTCAGAAGGAATCACGATCTGATGGACAGAATTCCATACATCAGGGACATTATGCGGTCGCCATTTCCTCAATATCAGATGAGGCAGATTGCAACAGTGAGGTAAGCGACACATCAGCCTCTTGGGCAGCGATTAATTTTTCGAGAGAGAGACACACAGTAGACTCGTTACTAACTTTGCTCGATTTCACATCAGGCACAGCAAGGCGAACATTGGAAGGGAACTCAAACGAATTCATAAACTCATCAGGAGCAACTAAGAAAGAACATCATCAGTATCGAGAGGGGAAGAGCAACACACTTCATTATCTACAGAATTGGAATTCTTTTTCGCCATAGCGCGAGTGACAGCGCAGGCAGGGAAAACATTAGGATACTTCTGCACGCACTCATGGTCTTCCGGCTTGCCAGGCACAGCAATGACCTGAGGTAGCATATCAGAACCGATTTTATCCCATACATTACCGCCAGCTAGATCGTTACCCAGTACAAATTACACACCAGGAATGGGCAAAGACTGACGAACGCAGACAGCAACTCTGCCAGTTACCACACTAGATTTTAAATAAACTCGATGGAGTGGAACAACCGTGAAACCCATCTCAAAACGTCGAAATTAACACCCTAATTCCAGTTTTAGTTTGCTCTGACAAGGGTAACACCCCCTGTAAAATGAAGGATCACCGGTGTCGCGCAGTATGCGAACTGGAGTTAAATGTTCATCACCAGGCAACGACACAAAACCATTACTGAGGAAGAGCTCATACCCAGACTTCACGTCCTTAGAATTTTCAAGACAGGGCAATGCTGGATGTAGCGCAGCTTTGATCAACCCAACGCCTTTCGCAGCTTGTTTCTTTTTAAGGACAGGACACTCTGCCACTAAATGACCAGGCTTCTTACAATAGAAACAGATCCGCTCAGGACTACTCGGAGAATGAACCGTTTTCTCTGAAGAGTTAAACTGACTAGATACCGGCTTACGCTTATCCTTAAAAGAGACTCGATGGGTCAAAACCAAGGGGCCAAGACTGGGCTTTCGCTTTGAAGCTCACTTCCTGGTTGGCCTGGGAGCGGCCATTGTGCCATTGCTCACTAGCGCCACTGTGGTTGGCTCCAGTATAGGTCTTTCCCCATGTAAGTCAACGGCAGCAATGTGGTCAAAATTCTCAGTCAATAAATTTTTTACACAAATTTTGTTTTATTGCAATAGGTGCCTTTCCTTCATCTAATGCCTGTGCATGTGCTGATTTTTTTAAATATTGTGTCGTTTGGACAGGGTATTAACATTTGTTCAGGACCAATCAGGGGACAGATTGAGTCTGGGGTTACTGCCGGTCATTCCACTCACTCTGAGGGGCGGGAACCATAGACGGAACGGGCGGGACGTGGGCGGTACCCATAGGCGGTACCTCAAGTGGCTAGCAATGGCCTTGACATTCTCACCCATTCTCCTTTTAATGTGTGAATTTGGCTAATAGACACATCGCAATCAGATCGTCACTCGTGTTGAATTCATTATGGCATGTTCTGCATACAACTGTACTAATCGACCGTCTCAAAAGCATTCTCTCCAGTTTTTTCGGTAATACATTTTTTATTACTTTATTTTTTACCAAGTAAGTAGTCTTATTGGATAACAGCCTGCAGAAGTAGCCTACGCTACCTACCGCGACCTAGCATGACAAGCTAACGCTTTTGTATATTACGTAGACCGGTATGCTAGTGGAGTTAGCAACTTTTATCTCCCAGAACCGTTTGGTTTGGCTACTTAACGTTAGCTAACGATGTAAAACCTGTCAAAAGTAACGTTAGTCAAATTTCAGTTCTGTAATGTTAACTTAGATTCCATAAAACATCGACCTGGTGAGCCTTTGTGTCTATTTTTAGCTTTGTAATTTAACGTTAATGGTCTCGTCGTGGAAATGTAGCTATTGCACTTCGTCATATGCTCTCCACTGGCTAAGTGCATTTTATGTGGAGTGAATTTCGACATTGCTAACGTTAGCTACCGTGCATTAGTCATGGTGTATTTTTCATTAGAGGTAACGTTATTCATTTTAGGTTGAGCATTATTTATAACTTTTAAAGCATGTGGGAAACGTGTTCATGGAGATGGAAACCCGACATAACGTTAGCTGTCATTTAGCTATCATGTTTTTCGTGTCGCCACTTGGCACCACCGGTAACGTTAACATTATAGTCTGATATTTTCCCACATAGGCTAACGTTAACATTATAGTCTATTTTCCCATGACCCTTGGATTATAGAATATTGTATGAGATTTCAGACAGAATTTGCTTTGAATTCTGGCAATTAACATCATCCAAATGTCTAATTTCAAACCATATTCCTCGGTGCCCGACTTTTATCTGTGATGGTAGTTTTATAATTCTGTAAGCTGCATCGCAACCGATCGCAGCCTATTATAACATTTTATTCTTTGATAGATTTCCTTTAGCTGATGAAGACATGCTGCAGCAGTGGTTGGTCAACATGCGGAGGGCAAAATGGAGTCCCACCTCGGCATCACGTCTGTGCAGCGATCACTTTGAGGAGCATTTCTTTTTCCGTGACTCCAAGGTGACAAATTAGTATTATCTGATAATAATATAATTAATGGCTAATTATGATTCATTATCAAGTTTTTCTACACACTTTTATGGCAGCCATATATACCAACAAATGGGAGCAAACATATAGCAGCTGTTTTATGGAAGTTTTTTCAGTTTCTGGTGTTTCCGATACTGTGTGTGTGTGTGTATATACACTACTCACAAAAAGTTAGGGATATTCGGCTTTCGGGGTGAAATTTCAGGATGAACCTAAAATGCACTATAACCTTTACAGGTGAAATTAATTTGACCTTCTCTAAACGTTTGAATGCACATGTCCAACTATTCAATGTTTCAGTACTTTTTGCACAACTTGCTGTTCTCTAACAAGGAGCTGAACGGCAAAATTCACAACAGGTGTTTGATCCATGAATCGACCAATAAATTTCCTGGTTCAATTAGAATTGGTATTTAAACAGTCCTCTTCATCATGCTGTTCACATTTTGACATCATGAGACCAAGACGACACCTAACAATTGATCAACAGTACCTCGCCATTGCGAGGCTTCAAACAGGATGTTCTCAGAGGGAAGTGGCCACTGAGCTTAGAGTGTCACAGAGTGTCATCAGCAGGTTGCAACAGAGATACAGAGAGACTGGAAGAGTCACAGAAAGGCATAGAAGTGGACGTCCTTTGGCCACATCCCACACTGATGACCGCTTCATTGTGAACAGTGCCCTGCGGAACCGGATGATGAATGCCACTCAACTCCAGGCACATTTAAGGGAGGTGAGAGGCACCCAAGTGTCACGTCAGACCATTCGAAACCGTTTACATCAGCGTGGTCTGCGTGCTAGACGACCTGCAAGGGTACCTGACCACACCACCAGGCACAGGCGTCATCGTCTTGCATGGGCCAGGGAGCATTTACGCTGGACGAGGGACCAGTGGGCCTCAGTGCTGTTCTCTGATGAAAGTCGATTCACGTTGAGCAGAAATGATGGCCGCCAACGATGTTGGAGACGTCAAGGAGAGCGCTATGCATCAGCCACTGTTGTCACCAGACGACCCTTTGGTGGTGGCGGTGTTACAGTGTGGGCAGGTGTGTCTAGTCAATACAGAACTGCCCTACACTTTGTGAATGGTACAGTGACAAGCCCATACTACCTGAATAACATCATTAATCCAGTCATTGTGCCCCTGCATGAACAACACAGGCCTAATTTCATCTTCATGGACGACAATGCTCCAGCTCATCGAGGTCGCATCATTAGGGAAAGGCTGCTGGAGACTGGGGTACCTCAAATGGAGTGGCCTGCACTTTCTCCAGACCTGAATCCCATAGAAAACCTATGGGATCAGCTGACTCACCGTGTAGAGGCTCGTAACTCTGTACCCCAGAACCTCAATGACCTGAGGGCCGCCCTTCAAGAAGAGTGGGATGCCATGCCTCAGCAGACAATAAGTCGACTTGTGAACAGCATGAGACGTCGTTGTCAAGCTGTAATTGATGCTCAAGGGCACATGACAAGTTATTGAGACATTGACATTTTTGTTGTGGTATACCCACCACTGTTGTTGGCTTTTGTTTCAATAAATTGTTTGAGATGAGGAAATCACCATTGCATGCTTCTACTTAAATGCCCTACTTTCATGATACGTATAATATCACTGTAGCGTGAACTTACATTTTCCATAAATTTCACCCGAAAGCCAAATATCCCTAACTTTTTGTGAGTAGTGTATATATATATATATATTATTATATACACACATTATATATAATATATATATATATTATATATACACACACACACACGTGTGTACATATGTGTGTGTGTGTGTGTGTGTGTGTATATATATATATATATATAATAATATATATACACACATAACCCCTGGATGACTGTTGCAAGTATCACTTGTCTTGTCTTGTGTTCCCACTCTCAGCCTGCACCTTGACGTGGTGAGTGGGCTTTAAACTGAGACAGGCTACTGAACTTTGTTGTCTCTTATGTCAAACCCCTAACTTCTTGTTACCCTTGAGTTTTTTGTCCCCTATTATGAAATGAAAACTGATCTTGCTCTATCCTTTCTCTATTTTACAGATGTAAATTTATTACCAGCTGTTCAAGTTACCAACATAATCAATACTAACACAGATCACTAATTCTGTGATGAAATGATATCTTGAGCTGCTAATTTGTAGAATCAGATGTGCCAAATTTGGGGTTGAAATAGCACAAGGAATAGGGTTGGGGACCGCAGTCCTAGTCTGTGGGTGACCCTCTTATCAAATGTGCAGCATCCATATTACAAAGGAAAACGCCGCCATCCTGTGCGGGATGTATGGACCACGGACTCACCCTGTCAGCCACGAGGGACATCTGACCATCTATTAAGGATACCTAAAAAAATTGTACTGATTTCAAGTTGCTTTGTGAATAAAGAATGATCTTAATCACTAACACATTTAAAGTCGCAGCACAAGCTGGTCCTCCTTAGTCTTTCAGTGAGATTACAGGATGTCTGTTACTTATTTACATCAGTGGCTATACCTACACTGTGTGCACGCTGGGGAAGGCCATCTTGAGCGGTAATGTATTGGTGCATTATGTACTCATTATTTAACTGAATGCAAGAGGGTATTAAATATTTTAAAGACAAAAGCAGACAAAAACCTCTAATTACATTTTTTCCCCATTTATATAAAGGGTCTGATTCTCATTACAGAGCAAGTACTTTATTACTTTAGTACTTTAAATTAATTGCTGTACAACATGTATAATGTAGAGGGTAGTTAGGCTACCAGATGCCCTTATTTATGCTTCATTTTGAATGAAAAAAGAATCCTGGCCACTCCTCATCTTAAGACCAACACGCCCAGTTCACTTGTGATGGCGCAAGAATACATGCTAGTTAAAGGACGTGAGCGCTAGGCGTTATTATGGACCTAGCGCAGGGTGTAAGATAGCAAAGACACTTGCGTTTGGGTTAGCGCCGCTTTGCGCCGGGTGTAAGATAGGGCCCATAGTGTTTAGATCAGTTAAATTAATCCCTTCTAATGCAAATCATGTTTTTAAGCAATTCTTATGTAATTACTATGTAATTTCTGAGTAATAATAATAGTTCATGACTTTTTTTTATCAACAACACTCAATATAAGCATAAACTATGACAATAAACTGTCAACATTGTCAACCGTGTTAATCCCTGTCAACTGTGTTACAGTTGATGGGTAACACAATTGACAGGTAACACAGTTGACATTTCGGCCATTTTAGGGCCTTGTACTAACTGCAGACTTTGGACCTGTTGCCAGACTTTGGACCTTGATCAACTCATGTTTTCATACACTTTCTCTGCATATTTGTAAATATAACATCTAAATCAAGTTCACAAGAACATGTTGATAACACAGTTGACGATCAATTAATCCACTCTATGTGCACACAATAATATTGATGAAATATTGAAGAGAAGGAGTAGAAAATTACCACACTGTCTTCAACCCTCCCTCCCTGAAGGAAGTGACATCACGTGATGTTGGACATGTGACTTTGGAGCAAACCATTGCTGATTTATAGGGGCTTTTTCAATGGGTAACACATTTGACAGAGATTTCTCGGACACACACAAAGTGGATGATTTAATGTACATGAATGAGCCAAATAGTTTTTAAAACACCTTTCTCATATTTTAATGATTATTTTGAACAAATAATTATGAAAATTATATTCAAAAACATGTATTTTAGTGTTAATCTGAAGAGCAAAACCTGACATTTAGCAAATCGGACAGCACAAAAACAGCAAATTCCAGTATAGAATATGCATTTTCTGCTAAATAAATTATGGGACCTGTTGACTTTTTTGTATTAAATGAAAGAGAAATGTGCCCCTTTATAAAACTGATCATTGCTTGAAGTGAATATTTAGTAAAATTGATAAATATAGCCCATGGACCCCTAATTATAGAATGATTATAGAACGTTATGATTATAGAACGTTTATTCAGTTATCTTCAATTTACAGTACAATTTAAAGTACATTAATAATTAATGTACTTTAAATTGTACTGTAAATTGAAGATAACTGAATAAACGTTATAACATAACACAATGATGTGACGAATTTCACACAGTCAATGCAAATAAATAACACCGTAAAACCGTGAAATGAAATTATATAATAAACATTAGCTTAACTTACCGTGAATTCGCTTGCAATATAAAACCAGAGCTCCCGCTTCTAATTTCTCCCACTTTCCAGAATCTCCGCCCCGAACTGTCAATCATACTGTGCCTGGACAGAGACCCTCCCATGAAGACCATATCCGGTTGACCCTGCTCCAAGCAAAGGTCAAGTCGGCTCCACGGAGCAGGCGCAGTTCGTACAAACAGCCGGCGAAAAAGACTTCCGTGTTTCAATTTGGTTTTTACGAGGCTGTCACAACAAATTTCATCCCCCCTATTCCCTTCCGGGGTTACGCTTCCGGCTACAATCGATAAATCGCTAGCTAGCTAGCTAGCTAATAAGAAACTTAGATTGACTGATTGTTGTGAAAAAATATGGCCTATCTAACTTAGTCTACAGTGATAGTTAGTTAGTTAGTTAGCTAGCTAGCTAGCAAGAAAGAAAGAAAAGATAGATTGACTCAGTTCAGTTCATCCTGTCACAGTTACTTACTCCTGTGTAGCACTATGTGTAGCACAGTGCATCGTATCAAAGGAGAGACCTGTTCAGGAAAACAGTATCAAAGGAGTATCAAAGGCCGTGGAAAGGCAATGGGTGACGTCACAGTGGCTTTGTCCATATTTTTATACAGTCTATGGTCAAAACATACTTGTCTGCTAAGACAGCAGCTTCATGCAAGGTGTCAGCTTTTTGTTCGTTAAGATATGTAGACACCGAGTCAGGCAGACAGTTCAACTCTTCAACGAGCAATCAATCTCGTAAGTAAAAGGAAACTTCTTTTCTTGTGCTCAGGATTGACCTGGGCTTTCAATGAGAGGGGGTGGGTGGCTGTAGAAGAGAGTCAGAATCCAGAATTTTATCCTAATTTTATTTTAGCAGCTGCTCTTCTGAGACTTATAGCTCATCATTACTCCCACAAGTCAACTTGAATGGTTTCACTGATATGCATCAGGGCACAGAACAACAACAACAACAAAAACAGAACTTAAGGCGAAACCTCAGCTGTACCCAAAGCAACCTGATCTCATGTGAATTTGGCCATATGTACCAATTGTTAGTGTCTCAAAAAACAGTACCTGTTTCCGAATTTTGCACAAGCCTGAACTCACAAACTCACACAGGGCGTGTTTTGCGTGACGTCATATACTACTACCCTCACACGTGATGTTTTTGGCCTATCACAGCCTTTAGTCAGTAGTTCCCAGTACAGGCTCATGGGGGCGCTTGTGCCAAAATTCAGAAACAGGTACTGTTTTTTGAGACACTAACAATCGGTACATATTGCCGAATTCCATGAAATCAGGCTCACCCTAAGAGTAGGTACATGCCATCTCCATCAATTTTTTATTTATATTTTGGTAACACTTTGCATTAAGTTGCACCTATACCTATGTAGTTAAATTGTAACCAATGTGGTAACAAGAGGTTATTACTGAGGAACTCCAATGTAGGTAAAATGGAACAGCAGTTAGTGGTATTCTTAATTACACATGTGAAAGAAGGCCAACCCTGTTACATCTCTCCTGCTAAAATTAAATCAGTCCATATCATGAAGACATATTGTGAAATGAACAGGCAAGGTTTATTTGTTGTGTATCATGAATATGTGGCCTGAGTGTAAATACAATATTTCAAAATATTTACATGTGTAATTATGAATACCGCTAACTGTGTTGGAGTTACTCAGTAATAACCTCTTGTACAACTACAATAACCTACAATACATCTACACAGGTATAGGTGCAACTTAATGTAAAGTGTTACCTATATTTTTTATAAAGGTCAAGTCAATGATACTTAGCCTTAAAAGGACACTGCCACTCACAGAAACACATGTGAGAGCTGCACAATATAGCAAGTCATGGAATTAAATCATCTTGTCAAGTTAAAACTATATTTATTTTAAAAAAAAACATGTATTAACAGAGAAGCAAAGGAGATTACACAATGTTCAATGCCATTGTGCTTATGTTGTCACAGATGCTGTTACACACATCCTGCGTCGAGAACTCATTCAGTCTACTGTACTTTTCTAGTTGGGCTTATGTCCTAGTCTACTGTACTTTTCTAGTTGAGCTTATGTCCTGGTGTACTGTACTTTTCTTATTAATTGAACTTATATCCTTTATTACCTTGGTCCTCCTCAATTCCATTAGACTGTTTTCACCACATTCAATCCTTACATCACAGCAATCGCTGAGGCATTCAATGGCAAATGCTACAGTCTAAAGATGCTGTTAATTCTACCGCCATTCCCATATTCAACAGTAAAACGTCAATCCCAAAGAAGACACTCAGTCCATACGTTACTGCATGGCATGTAATTCACACAATCCTACAATGGAGCAGGAAGGGGACCCCCTACTATCTGCAATATAGCTCTACAGAGTGGTGTCATTTCCACATAGAAGATTAGGACCAAGCTTGTCCCAGATGTTCGGAAATGTATGGGTCAGAATACAGTGCTAATGCTACTGTGTTACATACAGTATTTATCTATACCTCTTGATCGTTCACTCTAAGGAATCAGCCTATTCAAACTTTGAGCAAGTTAAAATATCAATGTCACAGCATTAACTCTGAGATCACTTCAGAGATTCCCAAGTTCTGCAAGCCACAGACAGTCTGTTCTCCGCAAGCTTCCAGGGCCCCGCGCACAGACAATTTGTTGGAAGTCACTTCACCGTCCTATCCATCTTGAAACTCGGAAATGTTACAAGGTAAACATTTGGCTCTGAAACAAGCAATCTTATCTGCCAAAAAACACTGATGCTATCAGAAAGAATTTTTTCGAAGAAACTCAGCCAACATGAGTTTAAAAATGTGTGTTGAAATTTAATGGAAGTTAAATTACGTAAATAGTTAATGCACGTGAACAGTACTTAACATGAATTTATTCTAGAAAGTCATGGAAGGTAATTGAAGCCACCTCCCTAGCTGAATATATTCCCACTTCCACGTGTTTATATTTCTCCCTGCTCCTTCCTCAGTAAGAATCTGGGGCAACTCATTCACAGTACAGACGTTGCAGCGACGCCATCAAATCTTCATTTAATCTTTTCTCTAGCGGGACATCTGAGAACAAAGCTCGCAGTTCACAGAAACTTGTAATGCTGCCGCTGTTACCAGACCCAACAACCTGTTCATTGGTGCCATTCCTACAAGTATCCTTGCCTGAAAAGCAAAGAACCCTGTATGGTGAAGTCCATATTGAATCACGACACACACTCTCAGGACTGGCTAATGCTTCATGAAACTCAAACTAACACACAAATAGGAAAAACTTTCCTACTTTCCTGTTTTTAAATTTGATGCCCCTCATACCTGGAATGAATAGAAAAAAAAAGGACTTGTATCACTGGGACATTTTAGATCTTTGATATTGGATCTTGTTAATTCTGATTGTAGCCGTTTTCATTGACACCTGAATTAGTTATCTTGCACCTCTCATTTTGTTTTAAATTTTTATTTCTTTTTTGGTTATATTGTATCTCGGCACCATTGTAAATGAGGGCTCCCACCTACCCGAGAATGTTAAATAAAGGTTGAAATGAAAAATTAAATGAAAAAAATCTTAGATCAACAATTCGCTGAAGAAACACTCAGATCATCTGTCAGACACAGCACACACGAGTTTAAACATGTTTGTTGAAAGGTAATCATAGAAGTGAAATTATAGAAAAGAATGAATACGCTTTAACCCCCGATAAAGTAGATCATGTAGAGTTACTGACGAGACATCCTCTTTTTCCTGAACATTTATTTTTTGGGACAAAGAAATATCACTCCAGGTGGGAGTTATAAATGATAAAAATGTCCAGTTAGGCTTAGCTCATTCCATAGACTGTATATAAACAAAATAATACCCTAGTATTATGCTCATAACACCCACCCGTCTGTCCTCTTTTTTGAAATCCAATATATGGCCACTCTAGAGTTAGAGGTATTGAGCTAGTGACAAGTTATTTAGTCTTCAAGAAAAGCGAGCAAGAAGAAGTGACAATATATTCAGATTTTAAATTATATATTTTTTTATACCTGTTGTAAGAACCATGATTAGAGGCTCAGGGCTCTATTTTAATAAACCAAACGCAATGGTGAACACAAGAGTAAGCGCTTGGCGGTATCGCTCTGAGGGCGTGTCGGCGAGAAATTTGGTAATTTCATGACGGCAATCTTGGCGCATCTGATGGCGGTATTGCTAAAAGGCTGGGTTTAAATGTCCAAGGTGTGTCTCTATGGTAGCCAATCAAATTGTTGTTCTCATGCTTTAAAAAAAAGCCAGTTGGAACGCAATCGCTCCATGCAATTTCATAATGAGTAACCCAAACGCACTGGACCGTCAACGACAAGAGCGATTTTCCGCACAGGAATCAGACATACTTGCAACAGAAGTACAGGCTAGGACTGTAGTAATTTATGGATCACAATCCACACCACCTTGTCTCCCAGAAGTTCGGAAGGCATGGGAGGAGGTGGCGAATGCATTAATTAGCCTACATTAGGTAATGTAGGCATAATTATGATTCAAATGGTAGGCTTATGATTCAACTGTGTCAATGTGTAATTTATATATTATAGGCTATTGGCCTACATGATCGCAAGTTTCTTGTAAGCTGTCCTGTTTTATTCTAGTAGTTTAAATTAAAATTAATTAATTAATAATAATTATAGGCTATTTGTTCATTAAATGGAAGTGTAATGTTGGCATCACCTATAGACACTACATAGAACTACATGACTAATAAGTTGCCAAATTGCCAGAGTCTATTGCGTTGCCGCTAAGAGGTGGTTCCAGCTGATCATAACGCAATGGGTTTTCGTTGGTTCAAATTGTCACTAAGCCGAAAGTATTTTAGAACACGCCCCAGACAGCGCCACCCATCCCACTGCAGCGCAAGCGAAAGGATGTTATGTTGAGAATTTGTTGATCCTAGCGGTATTGCTGAGAAACGCCATAGCGCCAGTTTTAAGACGTTGATGCTGTCAACAAGCTTGCGTTTGACTATACCGTCCCCTTGCGCTGGTTTGCGCCGGTTTGAAAATAGAGCCCTTAAAGTAAATCGCCACAATGATCATTGTTTCCTTCAAGAAAACGCAAATGCAGCAATTCTGACAAGCCGATATTTTGTCCCCAGCAACAGTTTTGTTCCTTTTTACTTATAAACTGCAGGTAATAATGGCAGAGAGGTCATCTGGAGCAAAGCGACAGCTACAACCACAAGAGCGAGCTTTTACGAGCACGCAGCTCACAGAAAGAGTCTACGGCATGAAGAGACAACCCGAGTCACAAGAGCTCACTGCTGGGACTGGATTCCAGTCTATGGGGAATACAAGCACGAGTCAGAGATAAATCCACAGTCTGTCACGCTGCCATTGCAATTATCAACGTTTGGCTCTTCTCTGCCTGAAGCCTTGTCATTATCGGGCAAAAAAAATTAAAAAAAAGGGATAGTCCAGCGCCTGGCAGGTCTCTGGACTGTGCTCACCTGCCCTGTGTAAAATATTGCCACCACACTAAAAAACATACACAATAAAACTGATGGGTCTTTCTGGGGGAAAATGGATCCCTTTTTACCCATGACCTCTAAGACCAATGATTTGTACTGTTTTCAATTATATATACAGATCCTTTCCAAAAAATTTGAATATCATGGAAAAGTTTTTTTTTTCCATAATTCCATTCAAAAAGTGAAACTTTCATAGATTATAGATTCATTACACACAAAGTGAAATATTTCTAGCCTTTATTTGTTTCATTTTTCATAATTTTGGCTTACAGCTCCAGAAAACCCCCAAAACAGTATTTCAAGAAATTAGAATAGTGTGTCGAAAATCAGCATTTAAAATAAATAAGCAATGAAATAAATCAATATCTATTCGTTATTTTACGACTCTTATTTATTCAATCGCATATTTATTTCAAAACGAATCGGCCTGTCAAACATGAAAGGGACAGGGAGGGTCAGCTGTGATCATTGGTTGCTCAGTCCAAATAACCTAGAAACCTCAGATTTCTACGCGGCTGCCATATTAGGCGGTCAAGATAGCCTAAGCCTAGACCAATTGACTGATGCAGACTTCCCCTGATATACTATAACTCTTAATTCTCAACTAATTTTAGTAAAAATTTGTTTTGTTATAAACATGGTAAATATCTGCATAACACAGGTTACCTTATTTACAAATTTCCCAGAACAGCTAGCCTATTTGTAAAAAGCCCTTTTAACTATTATAGCCTACAGGAGTTGTCAAAATGTAGCGTTTTTTAAAAGTTGTAAATGAATTTATAGTTTCAAAGAAATATGAATAGGCTACTATAATCGGGACATCAACGACAACCACTAGGGGGCAGCCGTGGATAGGGTAAGCGTAATAAAAAGGGGTAATAATGAACGCAAACCCATAGTTTTCCTTATTCCAGGTCATCGCATTCTACAGAAATATAGAAATGCCATTTGGTCCATACCCAAGTTGTAGGGGTTTCGTCAGAGGAGAGTGAGAGATTTCAGAGTGCGTTTGAGATTTTGTAGAGAGATATTGTTAATAAAGGAAGGTTCACGTAAGACGTCTTTTGTATGGGATTATTTCCAACAAGAGACCCCATAAAAAGCACTGTGCTTGATTTGCAACCGGCACCTGTCCTATTAAAATGCTTCGTCACTTGCGGTCAACGCATCCCGATATTTCAGCATTACCATGGAATCCTGCTGTGACTCAAGCTGGACCATCTAAGCTAGGTAGCCTATAGCCCAATAGAGCACCAAAAATGTACCTCAATGTTTAAAAACGTAAGATAAATAAGTTATTGAAGTTAATGAAGTTCCCCACATGCATGAGCATAATGTTATTTATTAACTGTGTTACGGTAGCAATCCACTTATGCCAGGAAACCCTGAAAACATATGAAGAAAATAACTACCATAGAATGACTACTAATAAGAATAACAATAACGTGAATAAAAATATGGCTACCTATCTGTGTGCTATTTAATATAGCCTACATTTCCTTTCCACGATGCTGAGCTGGGGGAAAGCTGATATGCTTTAAATACGAACCAGTAAATGGCGAAAATTGTTTTTAAAATAATTGGAATTCATTGTTGCAATGTACTCTTCTGATTAGACATGCAAGAGGAAAAAGAAGGGCATTGGTCGATATGATGGCATTAGGTTCATGAAACACACATTTTTATTTCACTTTAATAATGATAAGTATTGTCATCTCATCATGAGAATATGTTTAATTTGAACAACACTTTTAACGAATATAGACTCCGTTGGAGAGGGTTTTGAGAATACATGGAAAAAGCATTAATATTCAAAGAATTTTAATCAGAATTTTACAAGAGTCAAGAATGTTTAATTAATTTAAATTTATCGCCGTTGTAAAGAGTAATTTAGACCAGGAAATGTCACTAGAGAGGCAGGTGTTCATGACACCGAAACTTCAACCAACGCAATCGCTTCAACTGTGTCAATGTTTCAGAAAGCTTCGCTCTGCCCATCACTAATGTGTGTACTTCTTCCACCTCTGCTCCAAACTTACCTAGTCCTTTTCCCCAAAAGGTAAAACCACAAAAAGAAGGCACATTACAAAACAAACACAACCCAGTACCATTCAAATGAACTATCATACAATACCACGGAAGAAAAATCTCAAACAGAGTAACAAAGCAGTAGGTTAGTCAGATCAAAGGACTGGGTGGAATCTATGGAGGTGGAAGGACTGATATATATAAGGTGTGGCAAGCAGGGATCAGACAGCACTGATGAAGTTGAATGGACCAATCAAAGAAGGGAGATGTGCTGTGGAAGTTAGGGATTGGTCAGCGCTGGAACCAATGGTGAGAGACCTGAGGCAGATGACAGAGTGGGTTTGATTTACTGAACCAGTGCACTGTTACCGGTATGCCCCACAGAAAGCGGTGAAATCTCCTGGCATCGCCCTCGCCTCTCACAATTGGTCGCTTCTGGGCGTTTGTTAAATGATATTGATCAGATTCTATGGAAAATCCCCTCACAGCAATAATTAACGACAATTCTCCATGACAGAACGAGGGGTGGGGAAATAAAAGTTGAAAAGGGGAACAATTTATAGGTCGGATCTTTAATCTGATTGGTTATTGCGCCACATTCCCCGTCTCGTCTGGACGCCTCGCAAGCAATCGATGCCTTGCAGACACGAGGAATCGCCTCTCATTGAAAATTAATGGAGGAAAAGGAAAATTCATCGCACGACAAATCCGCTCCACACCGCTTTCTGTGGGGCTTTACCATAACACCCACATTGGTGACGCTACCCGGCGAAGGTGGCCGAAGGATGGGCCTTCTTGTTTATTTAAATCTAACAGTAACCGGCACAAACATGGCTCAACAAACCGACCCAGCTGTAATCGCTCCTCTAATTTGCGAAAACAAGACAGCTGAACTGGTTAACCCGGTTCATGCCGGGCACATAATCAAACCCTCTCACTGACAGGGAAGGAAAAAAGAAGGGGTGTGGTTAATGTGGTTACGCCTGGGCATGAACCGGGTGAACTGGATTAGCACTGATTGCGTGCGATTAAAAAAAAAAGAGCACTCTCATTGCATACGAACCGGCTTACTCTTCATGCGCCGGGCAGCGGATACATTGTAATGTTATGAATACGATGACCTCGCCACGATTATGGCTGGGTCGGCTTGTTGAGCCGTGTTTAGCCATGTTTGCGGCGGTTCATCGCTGGTTCCCGTTCGATTTTAAATAAACTAAATATATAATCCTTAATCTTCAAATATTATATTTGGTTGCTATGAGTATTGTAATAATAAAAACAATGCCCATTTATCATGATAATTATTTTTATAATTTTTTTATTTATTTATTTTTATTTTTTTTCTATGAAGTGCCGCAGGAAACAGAGTTCTACATATTCCACAATTTGGTCAAATTCAGGGAGAGGCATAGCAAGGGGAACTTGAACATGACTTATTGTCCTTTATTTACAAGCTCAGAGTTCAGCACAAGAGAGAACAATGCAAGGGACTTCCCCTTCTTTAAAGCTGCTTTTATGCGGTTCTGAGCTCGGTATGCAAAGACTCACACACATACGCAAATGGAAAAAAGTGTCTGTCCAAGGCATAGCACATTGCATGTAACAGGTGGATAATGATAGTGCTTCTTCCATACCCAACATCTACTCCCTTACTCCACGTAACACTTCCACAGTCATCAGTCTGGACAAACCTGTCTTGGTTTGCAAAATGCACATACCTCTGCCCAGTTTGGCTCAAGCTCAAATGCTTGTTTACTCCACCAGGTAACTCCGCCGACTGCAATAGGCATGCCTGGTCGAACGCACTCTCTGTGTCTCTGTTTGTAATGAAAAAATGTTGAAACAATAACTTTTGATGAACTCATTCTTTATTCCGGATTCACCAATTTGTTGGAAACCCGTTGCCGTTGCTATTGTTGTGCTGACGTGCCCCGCTTTACCTGTGCTACCTGGCCCGCGTGCTGCTCTCGGTCTGATGATTGAGCACCCTCCTCGACGCTGGCAGTCGCGGGACCGCAGAAGCGGTGTTGGCCATGCATACCTTCGTCCGCTGAGACGTGTTGCACCATCAGCCAGTGTGGAGCTCAATCTTCGCATGGCTTTGCTAAATACTAGATCGATAGCAAACAAAACTTTTCTGCTGAATGACTTCTTCACCTCTCGTGAACTGGATTTTATGTTTCTGACGGAGACGTGGCTTCACGCTGGTGAGTGTACTCCGTTCTCCGAACTTCTTCCTCCTGACTGTACTTTCTTTAGCTCCCCTCGGATCACTGGCAAAGGTGGGGGATTAGCCTCTGTTTTTCAATCCAGCTTCCAGTGTCGACAGACTCAATTTGGCACTTACTCCAGCTTTGAGCTGCAGCTATTTGAATTAAATCTGTCCACTCTCGTACTGTTCGCGGTAGTATATCGTCTTCCAAAATTTAATAAGGACTTTATACATGATTTTGCTGAGTTTCTGTCGGGGATTACGGTGAAATATGACCATTTCTTAATTTCTGGCGATTTTAATGTTCATGTGTGTTGTGAATCAAAACCTCTGGCGAAGGAATTTTTAAATCTCATTGACTTATTTAATCTAATTCAGTCTGTGACTGGACCGACACATGAAAAGGGCCATACCTTGGATCTTGTGTTGTCATATGGCTTATCTGTTTGTGTAAATGACATTTGTGCAACATGTATTTCAGACCATCTGCCTGTTTTATTTACTGCTTCAATACCTTGTTCGAGGGTTAAGACGTGTGCTCCCCCACGCCGCCTGCGTACGTTTAACCCTTCAACTGTATCGCAGTTCTCAGTGATTTTTAATGAATGTATGATTTGTACACTGGATGGGAATTGCGCTCTTAGTTCTGAGGAGCTTATTACTATTTTTGACTCTACATGTAACAATATTTGGGACTCTGTTGCTCCTTTTAGACTTAAACGCACTAAAGCACTTTCTGAGCCGTGGTTGAATGACTCCACCCGCGCTCTCAGACGCGCATGTCGGCGTGCTGAGAGAAAGTGGAAGAAGGACAAACTCTCCTTAGAAGTATGTATCCAACCTTATAGTCATAAGCCCCAAGTTATTTTTAATATTTTTAATTCTCTTGTAAATCCCTGTGATATTTCTCCCATTGTGCCATCGCCTACTTTTGTGAAAACTTTCTTAAATTTTTTAATGAGAAAATCTCTTCTCTTAGCTCTTAGAAGTATGGGAGCCCAGTACTTTGTGCCATTCGTCTTGTTTGGTTCTCTTACTGAGAAACCTGGCGTTTGTGCTTCTACTCATTGGCGTGTGACAGTGAGCTGGTTAGTAGCTTTGGTATGTTAGGTGTGTGTTATTTGTGCCATTGTGCTGCTCGCCTGTTCTTATGCGTCTCGTTACCGACACAGGGCGTTTGCTATTTCCAGCTCGTTCTCTAGTCACTAAGCTCGTAGAGGTTGGAGAGCCTAGTGCTTTGTTCCATTCGCTTTGTTTGGTTTTCTTTCTGAAAAAACCTGGCGTTTGTGCTTCTACTCATTGGTGTGTGGCGGTGAGCTGGATTAGTGGCTTTGGTGCGTGTGTTCCCTGTCTTGTCTCCTCCCTTATCTGCGGGGTTTCCCGCCTTAGTGGCCGCTTGCTGCGTTTGGCTCCTCCTACCTCACACGTCACGCCCCATCACACTTAGTCCCGAACACTTTCCCGAAAACTCATTTGGGTGTGGTTCATAAAACAGTATATATATAGATGAGACACAGGGCAGCTCAGATTAGAAGAGGAACATGATCAGAACAGAAGACATGAATACCACAGTTCGTTGGCTCACCAGAGTGAGCGACCTCTACGTCACGTATGCCGGAGCCTTACGCATCACATACGCCGGAGCCTTACGCATCACATACGCCGGAGCCTTACGCATCACGTACGCCGGAGCCTTACGCATCACGTACACCGGAGCCTTACACATCACGTACGCCGGAGCCTAGAAAATGCCATTTGGTCTTCCATACCCAAGTTGTGGGGGTTTGGCTCCTCCTACCTCACACGTCACGCCCCATTACACTTAGTCCTCACTTTCCCGACAACTCATTTGGGTGTGGTTCATAAAACAGTATATATATAGATGAGACACAGGGCAGCTCAGATTAGAAGAGGAACGCGATCAGAACAGAAGACATGAATACCACAGTTTGTCTGCTCGCCAGAGTGCGAAAAATCTCGGCTCTGCTGCTGGAAGTGAAACGTGTTCACCTGCGACGTGCAGCTCAGAGACACCCGGCTATCGCCGAAGCGATATTCTGCACCAATGGACGTGGACCCTTGGACAAAACCATCACCGATTACAAGGAGGATACCTACACACATCGCATCACCATCCCAGGAGGAATCTCTTATGAGCGCAGGGTTCATAAAATCAGACGCCAGCATCAGGAGACATCTGACCCACAAAAGCTCCCTACTAGAACAAGATTCCAGGGTGTATTCCAGATTCTACGCGTCGTCATCTTTTTTCTAAAACCCTGGCTTTAAATCAAGTCCTCCTGTCTGATATGATCTGATAAAATAAAATTTGTTCTCATGCTAACTACGTCCTATTGTCAGTTTTCTATTGGCTGAATGTATGACCTCTATCTATTACCTGGTCTTTGCCAGGTCAAATGGTCCTGAGAAAGAGCGGGTAATGGACAGACATCTCGGCTCTGCCTATGGAAGTGAAACATGTTCACTGGCGACGCGCAGCTCAGAGTCATGCGACTATCGCCGACAGACTGAAATACAGCATTGATGTACAAAACCATCACCGATAACAATGAGGATACCTACACAGCTGGCACCATGACAACGGTCAGCAATGCTATGGAAATGGTCCTCTCTCTCTTACTGAGAAACCTGGTGTTTGTGCTTCTACTCATTGGCGTGTGAGAGTGAGCTGGTTAGTAGCTTTGGTATGTTAGGTGTGTGTTATTTGTGCCATTGTGCTGCTCGCCTGTTCTCATGCGTCTCGTTACCGAGACAGGGCGTTTGTTATTTCCGGCTTGTTCTCTAGTCACAAAGCACGTAGAGGTTGGAGAGCCTAGTGCTTTGTTCCATTCGCTTTGTTTGGTTTTCTTTCTGAAAAAACCTTGCGTTTGTGCTTCTACTCATTGGTGTGTGGCGGTGAGCCGGATTAGTGGCTTTGGTGCGTGTGTTCCCTGTCTTGTCTCCTCCCTTATCTGCGGGGTTTCCCGCCTTAGTGGCCCTAGGGCTTAAAGAATACCCTTGCTGCGTTTGGCTCCTCCTACCTCCCACATCACGCCCCATTACACTTAGTCCCGAACACTTTCCCGAAAACTCATTTGGGTGTGGTTCATAAAACAGTTTATATATAGATGAGACACAGGGCAGCTCAGATTAGAAGAGGAACATGATCAGAACAGAAGACATGAATGCCACAGTTCGTTGGCTCACAGAGTGAGCGACCTCTACGTCACGTATGCCGGAGCCTTACGCATCACATACGCCGGAGCCTTACGCATCACATACGCCGGAGCCTTACGCATCACATACGCCGGAGCCTTACGCATCACATACGCCGGAGCCTTACGCATCACGTACGCCGGAGCCTTACGCATCACGTACACCGGAGCCTTACACATCACGTACGCCGGAGCCTAGAAAATGCCATTTGGTCTTCCCTACCCAAGTTGTGGGGGTTTGGCTCCTCCTACCTCACACGTCACGCCCCATTACACTTAGTCCTCACTTTCCCGACAACTCATTTGGGTGTGGTTCATAAAACAGTATATATATAGATGAGACACAGGGCAGCTCAGATTAGAAGAGGAACGCGATCAGAACAGAAGACATGAATACCACAGTTTGTCTGCTCGCCAGAGTGCGAAAAATCTCGGCTCTGCTGCTGGAAGTGAAACGTGTTCACCTGCGACGTGCAACTCAGAGACACCCGGCTATCGCCGAAGCGATATTCTGCACCAATGGACGTGGACCCTTGGACAAAACCATCACCGATTACAAGGAGGATACCTACACACATCGCATCACCATCCCAGGAGGAATCTCTTATGAGCGCAGGGTTCATAAAATCAGACGCCAGCATCAGGAGACATCTGACCCACAAAAGCTCCCTACTAGAACAAGATTCCAGGGTGTATTCCAGATTCTACGCGTCGTCATCTTTTTTCTAAAACCCTGGCTTTAAATCAAGTCCTCCTGTCTGATATGATCTGATAAAATAAAATTTGTTCTCATGCTAACTACGTCCTATTGTCAGTTTTCTATTGGCTGAATGTATGACCTCTATCTATTACCTGGTCTTTGCCAGGTCAAATGGTCCTGAGAAAGAGCGGGTAATGGACAGACATCTCGGCTCTGCCTATGGAAGTGAAACATGTTCACTCGCGACGCGCAGCTCAGAGTCGTGCGACTATCGCCGACAGAGTGAAATACAGCATTGATGTACGTGGACCATGGACAAAACCATCACCGATAACAATGAGGATACCTACACAGCTGGCACCATGACAACGGTCAGCAATGCTATGGAAATGGTCTTCCCTCTCTGACTGAGAAACCTGGCGTTTGTGCTTCTACTCATTAGTGTGTGACAGTGAGCTGGTTAGTAGCTTTGGTATGTTAGGTGTGTGTTATTTGTGCCATTGTGCTGCTCGCGTGTTCTTATGCGTCTCGTTACCGAGACAGGGCATTTGTTATTTCCGGTTTGTTCTCTAGTCACTAAGCTCGTAGAGGTTGGAGAGCCTAGTGCTTTGTTCCATTCGCTTTGTTTGGTTTTCTTTCTGAAAAAACCTGGCGTTTGTGCTTCAACTCATTGGTGTGTGGCGGTGAGCCGGATTAGTGGCTTTGGTGCATGTGTTCCCTGTCTTGTCTCCTCCCTTATCTGCGGGGTTTCCTGCCTTAGTGGCCCTAGGGCTTAAAGAATCCCCTTGCTGCGTTTGGCTCCTCCTACCTCACACATCACGCCCCATTACACTTAGTCCCGAACACTTTCCCGAAAACTCATTTGGGTGTGGTTCATAAAACAGTATATATAGATGAGACACAGGGCAGCTCAGATTAGAAGAGGAACATGATCAGAACAGAAGACATGAATACCACAGTTCGTTGGCTCACCAGAGTGAGCGACCTCTACGTCACGTATGCCGGAGCCTTACGCATCACATACGCCGGAGCCTTACGCATCACATACGCCGGAGCCTTACGCATCACGTACGCCGGAGCCTTACGCATCACGTACACCGGAGCCTTACACATCACGTACGCCGGAGCCTAGAAAATGCCATTTGGTCTTCCATACCCAAGTTGTGGGGGTTTGGCTCCTCCTACCTCACACGTCACGCCCCATTACACTTAGTCCTCACTTTCCCGACAACTCATTTGGGTGTGGTTCATAAAACAGTATATATATAGATGAGACACAGGGCAGCTCAGATTAGAAGAGGAACGCGATCAGAACAGAAGACATGAATACCACAGTTTGTCTGCTCGCCAGAGTGCGAAAAATCTCGGCTCTGCTGCTGGAAGTGAAACGTGTTCACCTGCGACGTGCAGCTCAGAGACACCCGGCTATCGCCGAAGCGATATTCTGCACCAATGGACGTGGACCCTTGGACAAAACCATCACCGATTACAAGGAGGATACCTACACACATCGCATCACCATCCCAGGAGGAATCTCTTATGAGCGCAGGGTTCATAAAATCAGACGCCAGCATCAGGAGACATCTGACCCACAAAAGCTCCCTACTAGAACAAGATTCCAGGGTGTATTCCAGATTCTACGCGTCGTCATCTTTTTTCTAAAACCCTGGCTTTAAATCAAGTCCTCCTGTCTGATATGATCTGATAAAATAAAATTTGTTCTCATGCTAACTACGTCCTATTGTCAGTTTTCTATTGGCTGAATGTATGACCTCTATCTATTACCTGGTCTTTGCCAGGTCAAATGGTCCTGAGAAAGAGCGGGTAATGGACAGACATCTCGGCTCTGCCTATGGAAGTGAAACATGTTCACTGGCGACGCGCAGCTCAGAGTCATGCGACTATCGCCGACAGACTGAAATACAGCATTGATGTACAAAACCATCACCGATAACAATGAGGATACCTACACAGCTGGCACCATGACAACGGTCAGCAATGCTATGGAAATGGTCCTCTCTCTCTTACTGAGAAACCTGGTGTTTGTGCTTCTACTCATTGGCGTGTGAGAGTGAGCTGGTTAGTAGCTTTGGTATGTTAGGTGTGTGTTATTTGTGCCATTGTGCTGCTCGCCTGTTCTCATGCGTCTCGTTACCGAGACAGGGCGTTTGTTATTTCCGGCTTGTTCTCTAGTCACAAAGCACGTAGAGGTTGGAGAGCCTAGTGCTTTGTTCCATTCGCTTTGTTTGGTTTTCTTTCTGAAAAAACCTTGCGTTTGTGCTTCTACTCATTGGTGTGTGGCGGTGAGCCGGATTAGTGGCTTTGGTGCGTGTGTTCCCTGTCTTGTCTCCTCCCTTATCTGCGGGGTTTCCCGCCTTAGTGGCCCTAGGGCTTAAAGAATACCCTTGCTGCGTTTGGCTCCTCCTACCTCCCACATCACGCCCCATTACACTTAGTCCCGAACACTTTCCCGAAAACTCATTTGGGTGTGGTTCATAAAACAGTTTATATATAGATGAGACACAGGGCAGCTCAGATTAGAAGAGGAACATGATCAGAACAGAAGACATGAATGCCACAGTTCGTTGGCTCACAGAGTGAGCGACCTCTACGTCACGTATGCCGGAGCCTTACGCATCACATACGCCGGAGCCTTACGCATCACATACGCCGGAGCCTTACGCATCACATACGCCGGAGCCTTACGCATCACATACGCCGGAGCCTTACGCATCACGTACGCCGGAGCCTTACGCATCACGTACACCGGAGCCTTACACATCACGTACGCCGGAGCCTAGAAAATGCCATTTGGTCTTCCCTACCCAAGTTGTGGGGGTTTGGCTCCTCCTACCTCACACGTCACGCCCCATTACACTTAGTCCTCACTTTCCCGACAACTCATTTGGGTGTGGTTCATAAAACAGTATATATATAGATGAGACACAGGGCAGCTCAGATTAGAAGAGGAACGCGATCAGAACAGAAGACATGAATACCACAGTTTGTCTGCTCGCCAGAGTGCGAAAAATCTCGGCTCTGCTGCTGGAAGTGAAACGTGTTCACCTGCGACGTGCAACTCAGAGACACCCGGCTATCGCCGAAGCGATATTCTGCACCAATGGACGTGGACCCTTGGACAAAACCATCACCGATTACAAGGAGGATACCTACACACATCGCATCACCATCCCAGGAGGAATCTCTTATGAGCGCAGGGTTCATAAAATCAGACGCCAGCATCAGGAGACATCTGACCCACAAAAGCTCCCTACTAGAACAAGATTCCAGGGTGTATTCCAGATTCTACGCGTCGTCATCTTTTTTCTAAAACCCTGGCTTTAAATCAAGTCCTCCTGTCTGATATGATCTGATAAAATAAAATTTGTTCTCATGCTAACTACGTCCTATTGTCAGTTTTCTATTGGCTGAATGTATGACCTCTATCTATTACCTGGTCTTTGCCAGGTCAAATGGTCCTGAGAAAGAGCGGGTAATGGACAGACATCTCGGCTCTGCCTATGGAAGTGAAACATGTTCACTCGCGACGCGCAGCTCAGAGTCGTGCGACTATCGCCGACAGAGTGAAATACAGCATTGATGTACGTGGACCATGGACAAAACCATCACCGATAACAATGAGGATACCTACACAGCTGGCACCATGACAACGGTCAGCAATGCTATGGAAATGGTCTTCCCTCTCTGACTGAGAAACCTGGCGTTTGTGCTTCTACTCATTAGTGTGTGACAGTGAGCTGGTTAGTAGCTTTGGTATGTTAGGTGTGTGTTATTTGTGCCATTGTGCTGCTCGCGTGTTCTTATGCGTCTCGTTACCGAGACAGGGCATTTGTTATTTCCGGTTTGTTCTCTAGTCACTAAGCTCGTAGAGGTTGGAGAGCCTAGTGCTTTGTTCCATTCGCTTTGTTTGGTTTTCTTTCTGAAAAAACCTGGCGTTTGTGCTTCAACTCATTGGTGTGTGGCGGTGAGCCGGATTAGTGGCTTTGGTGCATGTGTTCCCTGTCTTGTCTCCTCCCTTATCTGCGGGGTTTCCTGCCTTAGTGGCCCTAGGGCTTAAAGAATCCCCTTGCTGCGTTTGGCTCCTCCTACCTCACACATCACGCCCCATTACACTTAGTCCCGAACACTTTCCCGAAAACTCATTTGGGTGTGGTTCATAAAACAGTATATATAGATGAGACACAGGGCAGCTCAGATTAGAAGAGGAACATGATCAGAACAGAAGACATGAATACCACAGTTCGTTGGCTCACCAGAGTGAGCGACCTCTACGTCACGTATGCCGGAGCCTTACGCATCACATACGCCGGAGCCTTACGCATCACATACGCCGGAGCCTTACGCATCACGTACGCCAGAGCCTTACACATCACGTACGCCGGAGCCTAGAAAATGCCATTTGGTCTTCCATACCCAAGTTGTGGGGGTTTGGCTCCTCCTACCTCACACGTCACGCCCCATTACACTTAGTCCTCACTTTCCCGACAACTCATTTGGGTGTGGTTCATAAAACAGTATATATATAGATGAGACACAGGGCAGCTCAGATTAGAAAAGGAACGCGATCAGAACAGAAGACATGAATACCACAGTTCGTCTGCTCGCCAGAGTGCGAAAAATCTCGGCTCTGCTGCTGGAAGTGAAACGTGTTCACCTGCGACGTGCAGCTCAGAGACACCCGGCTATCGCCGAAGCGATATTCTGCACCAATGGACGTGGACCCTTGGACAAAACCATCACCGATTACAAGGAGGATACCTACACACATCGCATCACCATCCCAGGAGGAATCTCTTATGAGCGCAGGGTTCATAAAATCAGACGCCAGCATCAGGAGACATCTGACCCACAAAAGCTCCCTACTAGAACAAGATTCCAGGGTGTATTCCAGATTCTACGCGTCGTCATCTTTTTTCTAAAACCCTGGCTTTAAATCAAGTCCTCCTGTCTGATATGATCTGATAAAATAAAATTTGTTCTCATGCTAACTACGTCCTATTGTCAGTTTTCTACTGGCTGAATGTATGACCTCTATCTATTACCTGGTCTTTGCCAGGTCAAATGGTCCTGAGAAAGAGCGGGTAATGGACAGACATCTCGGCTCTGCCTATGGAAGTGAAACATGTTCACTCGCGACGCGCAGCTCAGTCGTGCGACTATCACTGACAGACTGAAATACAGCATTGATGTACAAAACCATCACCGATAACAATGAGGATACCTACACAGCTGGCACCATGACAACGGTCAGCAATGCTATGGAAATGGTCCTCTCTCTCTTACTGAGAAACCTGGCGTTTGTGCTTCTACTCATTGGTGTGTGACAGTGAGGTGGTTAGTAGCTTTGGTATGTTAGGTGTGTGTTATTTGTGCCATTGTGCTGCTCGCGTGTTCTTATGCGTCTTGTTACCGAGACAGGGCGTTTGTTATTTCCGGCTTGTTCTCTAGTCACTAAGCTCATAGAGGTTGGAGAGCCTAGTGCTTTGTTCCATTCGCTTTGTTTGGTTTTCTTTCTGAAAAAACCTGGCGTTTGTGCTTCTACTCATTGGTGTGTGGCGGTGAGCCGGATTAGTGGCTTTGGTGCATGTGTTCCCTGTCTTGTCTCCTCCCTTATCTGCGGGGTTTCCCGCCTTAGTGGCCCTAGGGCTTAAAGAATCCCCTTGCTGCGTTTGGCTCCTCCTACCTCACACATCACGCCCCATTACACTTAGTCCCGAACACTTTCCCGAAAACTCATTTGGGTGTGGTTCATAAAACAGTTTATATATAGATGAGACACAGGGCAGCTCAGATTAGAAGAGGAACATGATCAGAACAGAAGACATGAATACCACAGTTCGTTGGCTCACCAGAGTGAGCGACCTCTACGTCACGTATGCCGGAGCCTTACGCATCACATACGCCGGAGCCTTACGCATCACATACGCCGGAGCCTTACGCATCACGTACGCCGGAGCCTTACGCATCACGTACGCCGGAGCCTTACGCATCACATACGCCGGAGCCTTACGCATCACATACGCCGGAGCCTTACGCATCACGTACGCCGGAGCCTTACGCATCACGTACGCCGGAGCCTTACGCATCACGTACACCGGAGCCTTACACATCACGTACGCCGGAGCCTAGAAAATGCCATTTGGTCTTCCATACCCAAGTTGTGGGGGTTTGGCTCCTCCTACCTCACACGTCACGCCCCATTACACTTAGTCCTCACTTTCCCGACAACTCATTTGGGTGTGGTTCATAAAACAGTATATATATAGATGAGACACAGGGCAGCTCAGATTAGAAGAGGAACGCGATCAGAACAGAAGACATGAATACCACAGTTTGTCTGCTCGCCAGAGTGCGAAAAATCTCGGCTCTGCTGCTGGAAGTGAAACGTGTTCACCTGCGACGTGCAACTCAGAGACACCCGGCTATCGCCGAAGCGATATTCTGCACCAATGGACGTGGACCCTTGGACAAAACCATCACCGATTACAAGGAGGATACCTACACACATCGCATCACCATCCCAGGAGGAATCTCTTATGAGCGCAGGGTTCATAAAATCAGACGCCAGCATCAGGAGACATCTGACCCACAAAAGCTCCCTACTAGAACAAGATTCCAGGGTGTATTCCAGATTCTACGCGTCGTCATCTTTTTTCTAAAACCCTGGCTTTAAATCAAGTCCTCCTGTCTGATATGATCTGATAAAATAAAATTTGTTCTCATGCTAACTACGTCCTATTGTCAGTTTTCTATTGGCTGAATGTATGACCTCTATCTATTACCTGGTCTTTGCCAGGTCAAATGGTCCTGAGAAAGAGCGGGTAATGGACAGACATCTCGGCTCTGCCTATGGAAGTGAAACATGTTCACTGGCGACGCGCAGCTCAGAGTCGTGCGACTATCGCCGACAGACTGAAATACAGCATTGATGTACAAAACCATCACCGATAACAATGAGGATACCTACACAGCTGGCACCATGACAACGGTCAGCAATGCTATGGAAATGGTCCTCTCTCTCTTACTGAGAAACCTGGTGTTTGTGCTTCTACTCATTGGCGTGTGAGAGTGAGCTGGTTAGTAGCTTTGGTATGTTAGGTGTGTGTTATTTGTGCCATTGTGCTGCTCGCCTGTTCTCATGCGTCTCGTTACCGAGACAGGGCGTTTGTTATTTCCGGCTTGTTCTCTAGTCACAAAGCACGTAGAGGTTGGAGAGCCTAGTGCTTTGTTCCATTCGCTTTGTTTGGTTTTCTTTCTGAAAAAACCTTGCGTTTGTGCTTCTACTCATTGGTGTGTGGCGGTGAGCCGGATTAGTGGCTTTGGTGCGTGTGTTCCCTGTCTTGTCTCCTCCCTTATCTGCGGGGTTTCCCGCCTTAGTGGCCCTAGGGCTTAAAGAATACCCTTGCTGCGTTTGGCTCCTCCTACCTCCCACATCACGCCCCATTACACTTAGTCCCGAACACTTTCCCGAAAACTCATTTGGGTGTGGTTCATAAAACAGTTTATATATAGATGAGACACAGGGCAGCTCAGATTAGAAGAGGAACATGATCAGAACAGAAGACATGAATGCCACAGTTCGTTGGCTCACAGAGTGAGCGACCTCTACGTCACGTATGCCGGAGCCTTACGCATCACATACGCCGGAGCCTTACGCATCACATACGCCGGAGCCTTACGCATCACGTACGCCGGAGCCTTACGCATCACGTACGCCGGAGCCTTACGCATCACGTACACCGGAGCCTTACACATCACGTACGCCGGAGCCTAGAAAATGCCATTTGGTCTTCCATACCCAAGTTGTGGGGGTTTGGCTCCTCCTACCTCACACGTCACGCCCCATTACACTTAGTCCTCACTTTCCCGACAACACATTTGGGTGTGGTTCATAGAACAGTTTATATATAGATGAGACACAGGGCAGCTCAGATTAGAAGAGGAACATGATCAGAACAGAAGACATGAATACCACAGTTCGTTGGCTCACCAGAGTGAGCGACCTCTACGTCACGTATGCCGGAGCCTTACGCATCACATACGCCGGAGCCTTACGCATCACATACGCCGGAGCCTTACGCATCACGTACGCCGGAGCCTTACGCATCACGTACACCGGAGCCTTACGCATCACATACGCCGGAGCCTTACGCATCACATACGCCGGAGCCTTACGCATCACATACGCCGGAGCCTTACGCATCACATACGCCGGAGCCTTACGCATCACGTACGCCGGAGCCTTACGCATCACGTACACCGGAGCCTTACACATCACGTACGCCGGAGCCTAGAAAATGCCATTTGGTCTTCCATACCCAAGTTGTGGGGGTTTGGCTCCTCCTACCTCACACGTCACGCCCCATTACACTTAGTCCTCACTTTCCCGACAACTCATTTGGGTGTGGTTCATAAAACAGTATATATATAGATGAGACACAGGGCAGCTCAGATTAGAAGAGGAACGCGATCAGAACAGAAGACATGAATACCACAGTTTGTCTGCTCGCCAGAGTGCGAAAAATCTCGGCTCTGCTGCTGGAAGTGAAACGTGTTCACCTGCGACGTGCAGCTCAGAGACACCCGGCTATCGCCGAAGCGATATTCTGCACCAATGGACGTGGACCCTTGGACAAAACCATCACCGATTACAAGGAGGATACCTACACACAGCGCATCACCATCCCAGGAGGAATCTCTTATGAGCGCAGGGTTCATAAAATCAGACGCCAGCATCAGGAGACATCTGACCCACAAAAGCTCCCTACTAGAACAAGATTCCAGGGTGTATTCCAGATTCTACGCGTCGTCATCTTTTTTCTAAAACCCTGGCTTTAAATCAAGTCCTCCTGTCTGATATGATCTGATAAAATAAAATTTGTTCTCATGCTAACTACGTTCTATTGTCAGTTTTCTATTGGCTGAATGTATGACCTCTATCTATTACCAGGTTTTTGCCAGGTCAAATGGTCCTGAAAAAGAGCAGGTAATGGACAGACATCTCGGCTCTGCCTATGGAAGTGAAACATGTTCACTCGCGACGCGCAGCTCAGAGTCGTGCGACTATCGCCGACAGACTGAAATACAGCATTGATGTACAAAACCATCACCGATAACAATGAGGATACCTACACAACTGGCACCATGACAACGGTCAGCAATGCTATGGAAATGGTCCTCTCTCTCTTACTGAGAAACCTGGTGTTTGTGCTTCTACTCATTGGCGTGTGAGAGTGAGCTGGTTAGTAGCTTTGGTATGTTAGGTGTGTGTTATTTGTGCCATTGTGCTGCTCGCCTGTTCTCATGCGTCTCGTTACCGAGACAGGGCGTTTGTTATTTCCGGCTTGTTCTCTAGTCACAAAGCACGTAGAGGTTGGAGAGCCTAGTGCTTTGTTCCATTCGCTTTGTTTGGTTTTCTTTCTGAAAAAACCTGGCGTTTGTGCTTCTACTCATTGGTGTGTGGCGGTGAGCCGGATTAGTGGCTTTGGTGCATGTGTTCCCTGTCTTGTCTCCTCCCTTATCTGCGGGGTTTCCCGCCTTAGTGGCCCTAGGGCTTAAAGAATCCCCTTGCTGCGTTTGGCTCCTCCTACCTCACACATCACGCCCCATTACACTTAGTCCCGAACACTTTCCCGAAAACTCATTTGGGTGTGGTTCATAAAACAGTATATATATAGATGAGACACAGGGCAGCTCAGATTAGAAGAGGAACACGATCAGAACAGAAGACATGAATACCACAGTTCGTCTGCTCGCCAGAGTGCGAAAGATCTCGGCTCTGCTGCTGGAAGTGAAACGTGTTCACCCGCGACGTGCAGCTCAGAGACACCCGGCTATTGCCGAAGCGATATTCTGCACCAATGGACGTGGACCCTTGGACAAAACCATCACCGATTACAAGGAGGATACCTACACACATCGCATTACCATCCCAGGAGGAATCTCTTATGAGTGCAGGGTTCATAAAATCAGACGCCTGCATCAGGAGACATCTGACCCACAATCAAGTCAATTTCCTCGCGAGAATGAGCGAGGAAACGGCGATTCAAAGGCATTCAATCAAACTAAATGATCTGATAAAATAAAATTTGTTCTCATGCTAACTACGTCCTATCGTCAGTTTTATATTGGCTGAATGTATGACCTCTATCTATTACTCGGTCTTTGCCAGGTCAAATGTATGTGATATTACCTGGTCTTTGCCAGGTCAAATGGTCCTGAGAAAGAGCGGGTAATGGGTAGACATCTCGGCTCTGCCTATGGAAGTGAAACATGTTCACTCGCGACGCGCAGCTCAGAGTCGTGCGACTATCCAAACCATCACCGATAACAATGAGGATACCTACACAGCTGGCACCATGACAACGATCAGCAATGCTATGGAAATATTCCCTCTGTCATCTGACCCACGGAAGCTCCCTACTGGAACCGTATTCCAGAGTCTACTTCATGTCGTCATCTTTTTTCTGCGACTTCACAACGTGTCGCTAAAACGATTGCATTAATAAAGTTAATGAAAATCTTCCATAGGGGAGGATGGTTCCGACACAGCTTAGACGCGAAACAGCAGCAATGAGAAACTTTTCAATAACTCAAAATCCATACTTGCTAACACATTGTCTCCACTTTAAGAGGCTAATAAATTCTTTCTTTGAATATCTTTCAGGATAGTGATGTTGTTATCACTGGTGTCCAACCGGGGAAGGCCTGTGCGACTACTGAACAGACGGGTGGAAGACTTCAGGACTATGGTTCTCGGCCAGGACACTTAGTTGGACGACAACGTCATCGGCCACACCCAGGCCCTTCTAAAGTTTAATCTGTAAGCCGTTTGCACTGGGCTGGCAGAATGGTTCTCCATGAACTATGAGGAATGTGATTCCGTTGCACCCGTTCCCTGTATGTTTTTGCTCTGCTCCAATGCATAGTGCCCCTTAGCTGTGGTTGTGTCCTTTCCACCCACAGAATCAGTGTGTTACAGGGTGACTGGGGTGAGTATTCCACCCTGGACCTGGCCAGTGGCTACTGCAGTTGGAACTGAACCCCACAGACTGGGAGAAGACCACCTTTACCTCCCCCATGGGCCTGCATCATTTCAACCACATGCTGTGTTGGCTTCTGAATGTGCCCGCAACAAGGTTGACGTAGCCTTGCCTGGTAGAGCAGGTAAATTATGAATTTTCTCAGATCGAGGGGCGGCATACGAGTCCTCCTTAGTCGCATAGTTCTGTGAGCTGTATCGGTGTGCCAAGATACGCACAATACCTTACCATCCACAGAGCAATAAAGTCCTGTGAGCATTTTCACAAAACACTGCAACTATATTTCAGCCGTAATTTTAAATTCGGAAAACAGAGGAAACTACAGGGAGTTGAGTGAAGTGCTTTCTCGCCATTATAACATTCTGGCTGCACACTTGAAGTTGTCCACTAATTTAAAGCTGTTTTAAATGGCCCGCCAGCTCTTTCTACAGCTGTTCATGTGACTTGGTCAGTGTTTAATGGCCTAGCTCAACAGGTAAAGCATGGCACTAACAGGGGTTCGATGTCCGGGGGTGGGGGGGTGGTTGATGGGTTTGCTTCACCAAATAATCTGGTATGTGAACACAACCAGCCCAGATGAAGCCGCCGGTACCCACGTAGCTCAACCTATGAGAAAGAGCAACCTGGTCTCACAGCCCATTCGTATCTATTCTACGAAATTCCAGTCCCGAAAATTCGTACTTATTTTACGAATTAGCGATTGCACACCACGTGACTTTACGATTTTCTCCGATGAATTACGAGACAAAACGGAGATCCACCATTTTTATTTCACGGTCAAATAAAGCGAATGGGTAAGCTGCCGGTATTGTACTTATAGTTTATACTTATAGTTATAGTACATTCATAGAATACCTTTCTTATTTTGTAATTGCATTTTAATGCAATATGATGTATAATTCTCGAGCTTCTTCGTCTCTGCTTTATCTGTGTGGGTTGCTATTTATAGGCTAGTCTTGTAGGCTATTGCTTGTATTAAACTAGCTGAAGTTAGCTAGGTCTGTTCAGATCAGTACATACTGCATAGGCTGCAATATGATTATTAATGGATTTAGCTTGTGAACTAGCCATCAGAGCGTGTCGTTTTCGGTTCTTTTGAGACGTATAACATGAGAAAACCGAGCATATCTGTAATGGAAACAACCGCGTCTCCCCGTTAACTTCTGTAATGAACTGCGATTCCCATGATTCTGTGCGCTGTCTGTGTGTATTGCCCATAGACTGCAGATACGTGACGGGTTGACCACTGAATTGGCTTCATGCCCCAATGAGCAGCTCCCATGGGAATCCATGGAACTGGTAAGCGGAAGCTGCCTCCAGTTTTTTTTTTATCTCGATGGTTGAACTTTCATTCATAAAACCAACAAAAAAAAAAGTCTGCCAGTCTGCAAATAACAGGATTCCTAAATGCTATATGCAAATCCCATATGCAAAAGGTCTATAAAAATCTTTTAAAAATCACATATGCCATATACAAAACTTAAATAAAATAAATATGTAGTAGAGAGCTAGCATATACATTTCTTGCTAAAATTAAATAGTTCCCTAATACATGGTACTCCTTATAAAAAAAACATTGAGAGATTGTATAAGAATTGTATAGAAATATATAATATAATAGGCTACTAATCAACATGCTTTTTTATAAAAACTTTTCAAGTATGATCATATATGATTTTTACAGACCTTTTGCATATGGGATTACCTTCGTAAGCATTTAGGAATCCTGATATTTGCAGACTGGCAGACTTTTTTTTGTTGTTGGTAGTTTAAGCCAACACAATCTCTCAAGCATGGTACACAGCAGATATAGAATGTACAAAATACGCACTGTTGTTATTTATTATAATAATAATAATGCAATTTTATTTAAAGCTTTTTTTTACAGCAAAATTACACAGTTAAAGTAAAATATATAAAAACAATGGATAAATAAAACAAAAGACTAAAATGAACATGAAAAATATTCTCAAATCCAGAAGCTTGAGAAGAAATGCAATAATAATGGTATATAATGTAAGGAAGACTTAAAATTCAGTAATTAGACTATCAGTTTCCTTTTCAATTTAGAATTAAACAAATTTTGTAGGCTGATAACCACAATGATAATTTTCCATGCCAAATAAGCGTTCATGCGCGGCTCTCAAGCCTACAATACTTCGGCATAACCAGCAGGTAATGTGCGTATGTCAAGTGAAGACCTGACGTGGAGCTACGACCATTTCCACGGTCAAATGGAGTCACGTTGAAATTTTATAAATCACTACTTTGTCGTGATTTTTTACGTACGCCACACGTAAGATCAAATTTGATCAAAAGTTCTTTTTATAAATGAGGCCCCTGGTCTTGGCCCTTCTGCCCTTCTGACCATCTTCTGGCATAGACTCAAGACTCGCCTGTTTAGATTGCATCTTTGCTTCCTGAATTAATTGTTAGCATGCAAGTCTTGCTTTTTGTAATAGCATTTTAGGGGCATGTTAACAGTGATTTATACATCAACACTTGCCATGTTACTGACATTTTAGTTAATGTATTATTTAGACTGTTTTTTTTTTCAGTATACCATTGTTTTTTTATTGGACATTTCTCTTATATAGCAGTATTTCTCATTCCCCCCTCTACCTAACAGGTCAAGGAGAGGATATCAGCCTGCCTGGCTGACATTTCTATGTGGATGGCTACTCATCACCTGAAGCTCAACCTTCACAATACGGAACTGCGCTTCATACCTCACAGGACCTCCCCACTGCAAGCCCTCTCCATCACCGTCGACGGTACTATGGTGGCTGCCTCCCGCTCTGCAAGGAACCTGGGGATGGTCCTGGATGACCAGCTGGACTTCATGGAGCACATCAGGGCAACAGCACGGTCCTGCAGGTTCCTCCTGTACAACATCAGGAGGATTCGACCATACCTGACCACCTACTCGACCCAGCTTCTCGTCCAGACCATGGTTATCTCACGCCTGGATTACTCCCCCCAAAGTTTTCACACATCACCCCCCTGCTGAGGTCAGTCTACTGGCTGCCGGTCGCCGCCAGGATCAGGTTCAAAGTTCTGACCCTGGCCTACGCTGCAGCCAAAAGGACAAGCCCTTCCTACCTGCAAGACATAATACAACACTAAACTCCAGCTCGACCACTTCGCTCTGCTCGTCCGGACTGCGGAGCTTCTCCACCCTAGCTCCCCAGTGGTGGAACAAACTCTTCACTCCTCTACGTTTTGATCAAACACTGCCTGCACACCTCTTCAGAAACTCACCTTGACTGTTTTTCGCTTGTTTCCTGTTCCTTAATTCTTTGTTGATTTTATAGTTTATAATGTCTTCTTATCTTAGCCATAGCTTACTGTGTACTATACTCAATGTTCATGACTATGGATAGCTGCTATGTTATGATAAGAAATTAGCTCTATCTGAACTGATGTCATTGACCTTCGGTATGCACTTATTGTGCGTCGCTTTGGATAAAAGCATCTGCCAAATGAATGTAATGTAAATAAAGTTTATTATTATTATTATTATTATTATTATTATTTTATGCAAACTTATGCACTTTTTGCCTTGTAAGTCGCTCTGTATAAGCGCATCTGCCAAATTAATAAATGTCTGTATTGATACACTTCTGTAATGTGATGGACCCTTTCTAGATTAAATAAGAAAAATGTCCAGCTAATAAAAGCTTGAAGACGCTGAAGTTCAATACGTCTCTGACATCATCATTACAGAACAGACAAGGCAAAGCACATCCTTTGCATAATGTAGCAGCTATCCCTAGCAATGAACGTTGACTGTAGTTCACAGTAAGCTGTGGGCAAATCAGCAACACCACACTTCCATTCCAAATACTATTATAAACTATACTATTATGAACCATTCCAAATACTATTATAAACTATACTATTATAAACCATTCCAAATACTATTATAAACTATAATAATCAGACAGGAAAACACAGGGAACAGGGAACTGATATTCCTAGGTGAGGATATCAGTCAAGGTGGAGTCTGAAGAGGTGTGTCTTCAGGCCTCGACGGAATGCAGGCAGGGTTGGACACACTGCCTAAAAACATATTTCTTAGATTTTAATTAACGCAAAATTTCTCAGAGATGATAGTTTACATTAGGTGTGTGACATGTTGCATTAGCTTGAGTTAGCAACCTACCAAGATGGCTAACCGCTAGTTTGCGAGCTAAAAATGTAACATTAATGTCACAAACAAACGTACTAACTTCATAAAGGTTAATAAAACACGGTATACAATCAAATTAATATAACAACTTACATGTGGCTGTGGTGCGCCAATTTGTTGTTGTTGTTGTTCATTCATTGTGTGAGCGCCCAGCAACGTCAAAGTCAGAAGAACGACTTGCCAACTCGGATCTTCCGACACCACTTGAACGCAGCAATGCTGAAACTAGCGATCTGAGCGAGCGTAAGAAACAAACCTGAGCGCGCACAGAGTGGAGAGGTTGAGAGGGAGAGAGAGGGGGAGACAGCGCAGCGGTCTGCCCGCACACAGTAACAGTTTGCGAGAGGACATATGAGTAAAAGTGCTTGCAAAATATATTTCTATGTGCTCAAAATTTCAAAGTGCTCACAAAATATATTTTTCTGTGCTCAAAATCTCTCATTGCTCGCTCAGGATAAAGGAACAAATGTGACGCCATACGTTCATAGTTGCAAAAACAACTGCTGCCACTTGATCCATGGTATTGCAGGTTCATCAAAGTTATCTCCCAAAAGTACAGTTGTACTCCACCACAGCTGTGGAATTGAGTTTCTTTCAGTCTGCGTAAGTCTTATACAGCCCCTTCTGATGTGGATCAACTGTTATCAAATATGCCGACAGGTGATTGGATACTTCCCTGACCAGTAAACCTATTGATCGCCCCATCTGCCGGAAACACAACACGAGATGTCAACACACACTGATGCCTGTTTACTGTGATACAGAAACAAACAGCTCTTTCCCTTCCACTCTCTCCTGTGAAAAATGATGAGCACCAATAAATTATGCACAATGGGGATATCCTGTTTTTCCCCCTTTTCCAGATAACTGCTCGCTGCCTCAGTCTTTGCTATCTGTGGCGTTTTGCCCATGATTCGTTTAACAAAGGATGAAGCAATACGAATCTGCTTGTACATCAGATAACACAAATACAATTATGCAAAGACCCCAAAAAAAGTGTAAAACAAATAAAAAACGTCTTATATTTTAGATTCTTCAAAGTAGCCACCCTTTGCCTTGATAAGAGCTTTGCACATTCTACCTGGAAATAAGGTATCAAGAGTCTTTCGATATCCTTTTATACAGAGTCATGATAGCATCGCCTGTTTACCTGTGGAATACATGTTTACCACAGAAGTTGGTTGAGAGAATGGCAAGAATGTGCAAAGCCGTTATCAAGGCAAAGGGTGGCTACTTTGAAGAATCTAAAATATTTGCTTTTTTTGATTTGTTTGCATAATTTAATGTGTTATCTCATTGTTTTGATGACTTTACTATTCTAAAATGTGGAAAACAGTAAAAATAACTAAAAAACCTATGAGTAGGTGTGTCCAAACTTTTGACTGGTACTGTAAATGTTATAGAAAGAGTATAAAGTAAACTATTGCTCACAATTGTACATGAAAACAAATTACCCCAAACTTGTTTTCATGCACTGATATGGAAAAAAAACTTTGAAAATTAGCATTTTAAATCACAATCACAGACAACGCTTGACAGTATAAGAAAATGAATAGGCTATGACTGCGCCCATGCGCCATACACCAATGATTCTGCAAAATAGAGCCCTAAATGTTGATGATATAATGTGTATATTCTAAATTCATTAAGGTTTCAGGCTGTTATATTCATCACAAGGGTCTTCTATAGATTTTTATAAAATGTTTAATTGACCCTCTATTAGAAATGTTTACTCATTCAATGGCAACTGTTCAATTGCCACTTATTGTAGTGCTGTTAAAAGCCAGGTAAGGATCCAAAGTTATGTGGTTCCTATAGACCCATCTCCCTTTTATCTTCTGAATATAAGACACTTTCCAAAATTACAGAATCCCGACAAGAGAAAGTCGTTCCTTATCTCATCTGTATTGTTTTGTTAGAATTGAAGTACTGCAAAATTACTTCAATTCTTAGAAAAATACTATTATTAACAGTAGTGCATTGTGTTTTACACAACTGAATTAAATATCTTCTTTTTATACTTCAAATTATACTTTAAGTAGTAGAGAATACACAAGGGGTGGCTGCATTGTTTTACAGAGAAATTGATTTTTTATTTTTTTTTCCAGTTTTTCAAGAATTGAACTTTGATACATGTGTTGTATGTGTGTTACCATATAGTCAGAGGATTCTCCTTTGTATCTTAGAATAACAAAAGTGCTACCACAGAGCTCTTGTAGGCCAGGTGAAGATGCATTCAAAAGCTCACACCTCAACTGCATTTCATTCAGTGAAGAACTGGCTGGGAGAGGGGTGCCAGCACAAGGTTGCCTTGGAATGCAGCATTAGATGTGATAAGGAAACTTTGCATTACTGTATGTATTTAAGTATGAAAAAATGAATAGCCAAAAGGGCGTTGACTGTGCAGATACGGCATACGCCATTGATTCTGGAAAAAAGAGCCCTAAATGTTGATATCATAACATATATATTCTAAATTCATTAAGGTTACAGGGAGTATTTCAAACTCAATATCTAATATGCAGTTGTGACCCCGGTTAATAGCCAAAAGGCCTAAATGTGATATACTGACTATACAAAAAATTGACAATAAATGGCTAGGGTGAAACAGCATTCTTATGAACATGGTGACAACATAGGTAAATTACGAGCATGACAGATAAGAATGGAGGAAGCCAGTACATGTATACCTGCCAATAAAGCAGTGGGTGGAAACAGTGTGATCTGTGACACTGAACTTATTAATTGGGCTTTTACTGAATTTTGTAAATATTTATATAAGTGGCATAGCCAATCATTTATTTTTGGGTGGGCCTGAGCAAAAGTGGGTGGGCTTTTTGTTTTGTTTATCAAATACGCACTCCAAACAGACAGCCCATAGACCAACAATATTTGAAGAGATTCTGACAGTGACATGATAACCAATTGCATCACATTCACCTCCCCATTGCATTCATGAAACAATCTTATTGGTCAGAAATACAATACAATATGATTTAAATTACTTAAACGGAAAGATCAGTAAAAGTTTTAGAGATTGTTCCAACTCAGACAGCAAGTGTACATTATTTCAATAGCTGGTGAGCAGCAACGTAAATATTTTATAGCACGGCGATTATTTAAAAAAGTAAAGTCATGTTAACATAGATTACCACTACATCCACAATTGGATGTGGTGGTTCATGAAATGGGTGGGCAAGGATAACATTTAGGTGGCCGTGACCCACCTGGGCCCACCCATGGCTATGCCAGTGATTTATATTCATCACAAGGGACCCAAGAAACGCACACTTTTTTTGATAGTCTGAAAATTCAGGAGATAGAAAGGCAGGTTTAGAGACTGATATTAACTTAACATATCTTTTTAAACTTCTAATCATTAAAATTATAGTTCAAGTAGGAGAGAATACACAAAGGCTGGATCCAAGTATGGTTTTACAAAAAGATTTGGAATACATTTTTTCAGTTTTTCAAGAATTTAAGTCAGTAATTTTGATGCAGACGATGCATGTTATATACATCTGTGTTACAATGTGCAGTCAACAGAGTTCTTGTTGGCCAGTTGAAGAGGCATTCAAAAGTTCACACCTTCTCAACCGCATTTATTTAAGTGAACAGCTCATCCTGCCTGGGGGAGGGTGTGCCAGCACAAAGTTGCCTTGGAATGTGGCACTAGAAACAATAAGGAAACTTTACATGTACTGTATGTAAGTATGTCAAGTATGTAAAAATGAATAGCCAAACGGGCGATGACTGCACCCAAGCACCACATGCCAATGATTCGGGAAAATAGAGCCCTAAATGTTAACATCATATTTATATTCTAAATTCAAGGGCAATTCCTGTTAGGATCCTGTAATCTGTCTGTTTATTCTTCATTTGTTATTATTTTTCCTGTTTTCTTTCCCTCGCGATTGTCAGTCCGCGTTCCATGTTTCTGAGATTCCACCCCCTGTCTTTGTCATTGCACTATTCGGGTGATTTTGGGAACATTCAGGTTTCTTCTGTATTTCGTATATCTCGTTTTCTTCCTTCTGGCTTTATTTATATTTGTATATAATACTAATGTACTAATCATACTAACTGTTAGATTAGATTTAATACTAACCTGCTAACAAACTAACATGTATATAATACTAACCTACTAACATTAGGGTTCTAGAGTTCACTACTAACATTACTAATTACTAATTCATCTTGAGTTTCTATCTGCAGCTGTCATTTCCCTCCTCGTTATCCTATCCCTGTATCGATCTGTGATTTCGCATTCTCTGCACATGTGTCCACTTTCGTGTACCTGCCCTCTGAGCTGTGCACTTGTTTACCTGCTAACTCCAGGCCGTTTGTTATCATTATGTCTATGTGTATTCCAGTCCGTGTCTTACGTTTCCCCTGTCATTGTTTTATTGGTCCCTGTTAACCCTGACTGTTCTCACCTGTGAGCAATCTCCCCACCCTGCTTCTACACACCTGATTCCCATTATGTCTGTCTCCCTCTGTGTATATATACCTTGTCATTTCAGTGTTCTTCGCGAGTTCCTCATATGATATTTTGCTTCTGTGTTACCTTCTGTTTTTCCAAGTTTCTGCCCGAGCTGTTTTGTTTATTCTGTAGTTTCTGTTTCCTAGTTTTTGTTTCCCTAGTTTTTTGCCTGTTTGTTGGTTTGTTTTGTATTCAGTCTGTTTTTGTTTTCTTTGTGTTCCTCCTACGCCTCCCCGGTTTTTGACTCCTGCCTGTGTTCTCGCAACCCTGTCTTTGGATCCTGGTTTTGTGCTTTTGCTGTGCCTTACCGGTTTTGACCCCTGCCTGTTCCTTGACCACTGTTTTGGATTGTATTTTGTTGCGTTGCCTGTGTACCCGGTTTTTCGACCCTGCCTGTTTTACCACGGATTGCTGCCTTGCCCTGATTAAACTTCGGTTTTTTCATACTCCTGCCTGCGTTTGGGTCCTTCCCCCACCAGCACCTAACAATTCCACTGAAAAACAACATTAACCTTATTTAACAGATCATGGTGCAACTAATTATGTCTCTCTTTGTGGCTGGCCAAAATGATTTCTGGGCTGAGATATCCGCAGATAAAGATTACATTGTGGTAGAGGTATATGTCATAATGAAATACACCTCTACCCTTCCTCGTTTTTGAAAAACAACAGCAATAGCATCCAACTGCAGGTGTGGAGTGCCGCAGTTCAAGATGCCGCTGTCTCAGACAAGGCATGCGCAGTTTAGACAAATCGTTTTAGACGAAGCTTGCATAGTTCTAGACAATGCTGGTCACTTTCCGTTTATGAGAGTACCTACATAACTGGATTAATCATCCATCAAGCTCTTGCAATCAAGCTCAGATGGATCAAAAACCAGAAACGTCACCAGCACACCAGGACCAGGGTTGCCTATCCCGGCTATAGTTCTTTTTAAGGATATTGCTAATATTGCATACATGCACAACTGAAATAAGTTGTTAATTGTCTCTTTCCCTGCTTACTATGGTATTTTAGTAGGCTATTGTTATAGGCTTAACTATAGTTATTTTTCTTAAGGTTATTGCTAATATTGAATATATGCACAGTTGAAAAATGCAACAATTAACCGTGAAAACTACTGATAATACCACAAAGACCAATAATACCAACATGTGATTAGGGAAGCAGACATTGTAAATAAGAACATACAAGAATATCATTCTTAAGCTGCCAGACTGGCCAAATAAAGATAACATCAATAAACTGTAGTATCAACAAATTTATATCAACCTCAGTTATCAGGAATATCAAGAAGTTCAAATTATTTATCAAATGTTCAATGTCCTACTCCTAATGATACTAACTAAATAGAACAGTGAGTAAACTGTTTATTTATTTATTTTTTATTTTTTACTAGTCTAAATTAAAGGGCAGTATCTACTTGCAGTTTTTTTTATTTACATTGGAGTAAATACATTAAAGATAATTCCAATACTCTATCTCACATATAATGTATCAGGAACATTCGCCCTGTTATGTGGAAATCACAAGGGTTCTGTTGTGTCTTATTAGCTTTTTTAGGTAGTCATCAAACCCCTACTTGTAAGATCTCACATATCTATAAAAGGAGTTCAAATTGCGGATACAGACCAAATTATATCTCTGTACGCAGATGATATATGGCTGTTTCTAACTGTTATTACTGCGTGCTTCTTGCACTGAAGTATTGCCATCGGCAATTGCCATCCGTGTGGGGACCGGTGTCACCGTGAGCCAACGAACAGGGGACTTTCAGAATGACACGAATCCAAAGTGTGGATACCCATATTTGGGCTCATAACAGACTGTGACCCTGGTTAGGATGTACTGTAGAGTTATAAAATCTGAAATACAATTAGGAGCTAATTGTGTTATATGTGTGTTACCATTTTTAGTCAAAAGATTCAGTAGCCACAGCCAGTGCACCCATGCGCCAAACGCCATTGATTCTGGAAAATAGAGCCCTATATGTTCATATCATAATATTTATATTCTAAATTAATTAAGGTTTGAGGGAGTATCAGACTTCAAACTCAGTATCTATTATGCAGTTTTGACCCATGTCATGTGACATACTTTATGGATATGCCTGCCTGCCTATCTTGCAAGATACAGAGAATGCTTTGATAGAGTAGAATAACAGTATCTATTTGCAGTTTTTTTTATTGACATTTGAGCAAATATATTGAATATAATTCCAATACTTTATCTTAATCCCACTGCAGTGATTAAAAAATATATAGATATATCAGGAACATTCATCCTGTTATGTGGAAATCGCAATGGTTCGGCTGTTTCTTTCTTGCTTTTTTAGGTAGTCATCAAACCCCTAGCTGTAAGATCTCACATCTCTATAAAAGGAATTCAAATTGGGGATACAGACCATATTGTATTTTTGTACGAAGATGATATATGGCTGTTTCTAACTGTTACATATTGCGTTATTATTGCACTGAAGGATGGCCATTGGCAATTGCCATCCGTGTGGGGTCCGGTGTCACCGTGAGCCAACGAACAGGGGACTTTCAGAATGACACGAGTCCAAAGTGCGGATAACCATATTTGGGCTAATAACAGACTGAGACCCTGGTTGGGATGTACTGTAGAGTTGTAAAATCTGAAATACAATTAGGAGCCAATTGTGTTATATGTCTGTTACAATTTTTAGTCAGAAGATTCAATCGCCACAGCCATGCGCTGTGGCACTGACTGCGCCCATGCGCCAAACGCATTGATTCCGGAAAATAGAGCCCTACATGTTGATATCATAATATTTACATTCTAAATTCATTAAGGTTTCAGGGAGTATTAGGCTTCCTACTCAGTATCTATTATGCAGTTTTGACCCATGTCATGTGACTTACTTTATGGATATGCCTGCCTGTCTATCTTGCAAGACACAGAGAAGGCTTTGATAGAGCAGAATAACAGTATCTATTTGCAGTATTTTTTTATTCAAATTGGAGCAAATATATTGATGATAATTCCAATACTTTATCTTTACCCCACTGCAATGATTAAAACATATATAGATGTATCAGGAACATTCACACTGTTATGTGGAAATCGCAATCGTTCGGTTGTTTCTTCCTTGCTTTTTTAGGTAGTCATCAAACCCCTAGCTATAAGATCTCACATCTCTATAAAAGGAGTTCAAATTGGGGATACAGACCATTTTATATCTCTGTACGCAGATGATATATGGCTGTTTCTTACTGTTATTTACTGTGTTTTTCTTGCACTGAAGCATGGCCATCGGCAATCGCCATCCGTGTGGGGGCCGGTGTCACCGTGAGCCAACGAACAGGGGACTTTCAAACCATATTTGGTCTAATAACAGACTGTGACCCTGGTTGGGATGTACTGTAGAGTTATAAAATCTGAAATACAATTAGGAGCCAATTGTGTTATATGTCTGTTACAATTTTTAGTCAGAAGATTAAATCGCCACAGCCATGCGCTGTGTCACTGACTGCGCCCATGCGCCAAATGCATTGATTCTGGAAAATAGAGCCCTACATGTTGATATCATAATATTTATATTCTAAATTCATTAAGGTTTCAGGGAGTATTACACTTCAAACTCAGTATCTATTATGCAGTTTTGACCCAAGTCATGTGACTTACTCTATGGATACACCTGCCTGCCTATCTTGCAAGACACAGAGAAGGCTTTGATAGAGCAGAATAAGATTTCAGGGAGTATTAGGCTTCCAACTAAGTCTCTATTATGCAGTTTTGTTTTCTAACAAGCTAGTAACTGTAGTAAGTTTTGAACAATGGCAGAATTTCAATTTCTGAAATGTAGTTTTTTATTTTGTAAATACAAATTGCACGTATATGTAAATACATTTTGTTAATCCAGTTATCTTTCCCCACTGTATTTGTATGGATTTCTAACTAGATACATTTGTATGTCGTTTTTCCCCTCTCTGACAGTAATTTTAATTTTAGAGTACTTTTACTGTGATTTATATAAATTTACTCTAAAGTAAATGAATGAATATGCTAAATTTAGCATATTCATTCTCAAAAGATTTTCATCTTAGGAAAAACTTAAAATCTTGTAGCAATTTAAGAAGTACTATGCCTTCTTGAGAGAATTCAGTCCTTTGTGGAGAGCATGGATAATATAGTCCTTCTGCAGACTGGTTAAGCCCCCTCTTTGTTAGGTAGACGTCGTTCAGGTCCCCTCGTGGCTAATTTTTAAAAAAGCATTAAAAGTGAAATCTCAATAAATAGTATGAACAATAAGCTTAAATAAAAATTTTCCATGTCCCTTTTTTTTTTTTAAAAACAATGTCTAGAAACGATAGTCCCCTCTTGGCAGGTATAGAGTGATAGTCCCCTGTTGGTCATATATACGTATGTGTGTGTGTGTGTGTGTGTGTGTGTGCGTGTGCGTGTGCGTGTGCGTGTCCGAGTAAGTCCGATTCAGGTCAGTTCAATTTCTGTTGTCCAGTTCAGTACAGTCCTACCACTTGTCCTTCAAGGTTCCAGTCCAGTTACAGCAAGGGAGGAAAAAGGTGGTGGTACAGAGAAGTCCAGCCACAGCAAGGAATGACGATGATGTTGATGTCAGTAAAGATAATGATCACATGTGAGGTGGGGTGGAGCTCCGTGGCGTAGATCAAGTTCATATTAATATGTAACAAAAAAAAACAGTCTGTATAAAATATTTTTACAGATTACTGTCATTCATCAATACTACAGCTATTATGACAGCGATACAGGACACATATGACAAATATAGCTAGATGCAAGGCAACCAACAACAGTATAAACATGTAATATTTAGTTAAAACACTGCTGCAAAAATAGTCCAGCATGGTATAACCTCAATGAAGCTAACAAGCTAACCACTATACTGTACATAGGATACGTGTGCTGTATGCCCTTTTCCATTAGCCAGGCAGCTAGTAAACCAGCTAACAGGCTAGCCAGCTAGTGCCTTGAATACCTTTTTACTACTTGGAATAACTGAACAAAAAATAATATTACACAGTCCAAAATGTTGACACACCACTTCAGTACGAAACATATATTATTTTCACTTATCCTGACTGGTTTTTGTCACTGGAAATTTAATTAAATCTTCTATAAGTTCATTAGTGAACCGTATACCCTGTAGCTAACTGGCTAGCATTATTGATAATGGTCGCTATTAAGATTAGCAACTCACCAGGACGTCAAATGGAGAATTCAAAGACAAATACAAAGGGAGAAATCTTATTCCTTCTCTATCTGATGCAGTGGAATAGTTAATGTTCAATAATTTGTTCAAGTTGATTTGTCGATATCCTCTTGTTTACAAAAAAACTGACAAGTTAAATCGTTTTTTTTTTTTTTTAGCAGTCTCATGCACCACTTAGGGGCCATCTGAAAACTATCAACAATCCAGAACAGGGTTATCATCAATATGAAAAGAGTGAACCAAATAAATCAATTATAAAGTCACATGGGTTACATAGTGTTGGCAATTTGTTCAACTCATGGGTCGACTACATGTTCTACTTTGTTAAGACCATTAGACCATTAAGACCATTAGGGTCGCCAATATGGGTGGACCTTCTTGGTCAGATGCATTGAGATGCCACGTTTTATCATCTGCAGGTGCTCTTGATTGTACTAAAGGCGTGGAGCACCCCAGTGACATCCATCGATTGGTCTGTAGGCAGAGTATGTGTGCTACACTAGCTGCCTTGGTTTTGTTTTTCCTACTAAAAGACCACCGCCACGTTTTTCATCTGTGAGTGCTCTTTATTTTTCTGAGGCATGAGATTCCAGTGATCGAACCTGGGTGTGGAAAATGTACCCCAGTATGATCTGCTACCATACAAGTGGTGAGGTACGGCTCCGCTGACTGATTCTAAGTCCGTACTGGCTGCGGCGGCACACCAGTGAGGCTTCCCAATCATTTAGCATGGTGCTACATCAATGGGTTTATAGGACAGAGTGCACATGCTTCGCTACACTATCCGCCTCAACTTCCCCTACTAGAAACCATCGCCATGCTTTGTCTTCGGCGAGTGCTCATTATGTGGCTAAGGTGGGAGTGCCTTGTGCACTAAATGTGGGGGAGCCATGGATTGGTTTTGTATAATCTACGAGCTATGGCTCCGTTGATTGAATTTAAGTCTGTACTGGCTGCGGCGGCACCCCAGTAAGACATTTGGTTGTCCAGATCGAACCAGGGCCTGCGTGTACCCCAGTGAGATCTGATTCCTTACAATCCGCGAGCTATGGCTCTGGTGACTGATTGTTAAGTCTGTACTGGCCACAGGCAGCTATGCGCGGCAGCACAACAGCTGACTGTGATGGTTTTGACGCCCTTTCTACAGCAGCGTCAAACACCTACTTTAGTCAGAGTCGGTCCGAGACAGCAGACCAATCTGACAGAGGGTAGAGAGGAGGCTCGGGTCCCACCAACAGTTAAAGCAGTGGGTTACTTGGCCTCCCTAGAAACCATTCTCCGTGCGGCGTTGGCACGCATGCGTTGCGATATGCCTCAGGCTAGCACTTCGGGACGTGTAAGGTTTCACCGACGGGCCCCTCAGGGGGTACGATTGGCTATGCAAGCATCAGTGATTTTCTGGCAGAGGTAAATAAAGGCTGGCCATGCCCTGGTATGTATCGGATGGCCAAAGATTGTATACCACAATGCAGAGCAACAGGCAATCTACTCTGTAAGGCTTATAGAGCGGCTGCCAGAGCAGCGCAAATTAGTAATTTGCTGTCATGGCTAATGCTCGCACAGTCGCAGACGATGCTTGATGCAGATGCTGACACCTCATTGAATGATACACGCCGTACGAACAGGGAAGGATTGGTTCACGGCTGTGGATTTAAAGGATGCATACTCCCACATCCCTGTCGGGGTGTAGCATCATCGTTCCTACGATTTGCGTTCCGAGGTCGGGCATACGAGTTCAATGCCCTCCTGTTCGGTTGTCTCTAGCCCCACGTGTACTTACTTGCTGCATGAGCGTGGTTTTATCGCCACTCAGGCTGACGGGGCTGAGAATCATACCATACCTAGACGATTGGCTGATATGCGCACAGTCGTATGGTAGGGCGCTCACACACACTGCCGAGACATTGGAACATGTTGCAAGGTGGGCATCAACGTCAATTACGGCAAGAGCCAACTGATTCAGTCAATCGAATACATCGGTCTGCTTCTCGATTCAAAAAAGCAATCACTAACGCCCCGCCACATAATCACTGTGCTCGACGCAGTGTCTCAGTTCCGAGTGAATCAGTTCCTTGAAATGAGGACTTTCAGAGGTTTATGAGCCTAATTTCGGCCGTCTCAGCAGCAGTCGTGCCTCTCGGGCTCCTGACAGCCAGGCCAGTTCAATGCTGGTTGAACGCCAAGTTGCTGCACCCCAGATGGGAATCAGGGTAACAAGTCAGTTTTGCCGGCTACTCCACCCATAACGACGAGTGAGCCGCGTGAAAGAAGGGGTCCGGATGGGGGTTATACCTTCACGACGCGTGGTTGTTACGATGGACTCTTCACTGAGCGGTTGGGGGGCTGTCTGCCAGCACCTCCCAGCTCAGGGGTTATGGTCCCAACAGCATCAGTCGGACAATATTAACGTGCTTGAACTCCAAGCAGTATTTCTAGCACTGAGACATTTCTTGCCCTTGCTATGCAGCAAACGTAGTGAGGTCGGACAACACCTCAGAAGTATATCACGTAAATCATCAAGCCGGTTTAAAGTCCCACCGATCGTTGGAAGTGACCCAGTGCCTGCTAACATGGGCACTTCTCATACTTACCTCCCTGCATGCCATTCACCTAACAGGTATTCAGAATGGCACAGCAGATGTACTAACTCACCAGGAGATTCATCCTGGCGAATGGCGTCTCCACCCTGAGGTGGTGGAGGAGATATGGCGGTGCTTCGGTCGTGCTCAAACAGACCAGTCTACTCATTGCCCACAGTGGTTCTCCCTGAACGGGTATTCGAGCCCTCTGGGGATAGATGCATTAGCGCACGAGTGGTGAGAGTCACTGATCAATGCGACTCTGCACAGGGGCAGCACAAGCCACCACAAGCTCCTGCTGGTAGACCCCAGATGGCCAGTGAAACCCTGGTTTCCCACGGTCCTCTGCCTTGTTTGCGATCCACCCTGGAAAATTTCCATTTCGGGAGGATCTGCTTTCACAACAGAGCAGCACTGTTTGACGGAGTGCGGCTCCCCTGTCCAGCAGACGCGACTTAACCCCAGAGCCCCCTCTATGAGCAGGGCCTATGGGTGTATGTGGCAGCCATTGAACACATGGTGTTTACGGGAAGGTGCGGACCACATACACTGTCCGGTTCCTTTACCTGTTAGTAGTGTAGGAGGAGATTACTGGTCTCTTTTTGTGGTCCAGTTTGGCCTTTGCCACAACAGCAGTGGTTATAGGCTGGCCCTCTATCTGCTTCCCTCTGGGTTTATGCCACTGCCGTGGCTGACTTGGAGAGGACTGGTCTTCATTTTGGGCACGCCAATGATCCAAACTACATGAGTCCAATGATGTGGGAACAGTAACCTGGTTCCCTAAGGTTTCAGCAGTAATGAGAAAATGGAAAAACTATTGTTTGAAACAACTGTCAACTCTGCTAGTTAGGTAGCTGTTACATGAATATAATCCCCCAGAGAGGCCGGTGCATTGGGAGTGAGATGGGGGCGGTCATATAGCCTGGCTACAGTACCTCTCTGCAAAACAACTGACAGCTGTAGTTGGCCGACAGATGGCCGACTAACGGCATACGTAATCCTGTGCTCACAAAGTTAGAGCTTCAGTTATCGAGACTGTAAGATGCCAGTCTTGGCGCTACTAGTAGGCTAAAGCTAGCTATAATTACTACCATATCTGATGTGATCTCAACAATAGCTAGCTATCTATCTATAGCTAGCTAGCTGGCGTTAATGTTAGCTACGTTAGGCTGACTACAACGTCCTTTTTCTCGTAGCTTACATTTCTTCTTTTCGGACTGAAAATATTTGTACATGCGGGGTTTCTAAATTTAAAAAAATGTCCGGTTAAGTTTTGCTTGTTCCATATACCGTAGCCTATATAGCAAAGACATAGCCTAGTATTATGTAACCTTATATAACGCCTGCCTGCCCGACCCTGTGCCCCCTTTTTCCAATAACGTTATGTGGTCGTGATAACGCTAGCTATCTAGCTAGTAGCTGGCTATTCAGTAAGTTAGCTCATGCTGGCGTTTTAACATGACACCTTCGTGTCACTGCATCGCTTTGGGGGTTTATATTCATAATAGTTAGGCTAATCATAACTAGGTTAGTTCATAGTTACAGTGTAACTTTCTGACGAAAAATCAATTGTTTGTCCGAGTTAGCAACAGTAACCTAGAGGGGCGGAGCTTAGCGATAGGTCAATTGTACGTGGCTAACAGGCGAACGGCAGCCGCGTTTCTATTGAAAACTTAAACTTTCTTTCTCTTCGGTAATGAAGACCGCTATAACTTTAACCTTTCTCACAGCGACTTCTTCCTCTACCACTAATAACGCCCAATTAAGGGTTATTGTTTGGATATCTCCTATCGACTAGCTCTTAGCTGAGGAGCGCTCCTGCTGCAGACTGTAGTCTTTCACAACACTCACTGCCATGTTTATCTCCACTTCCTTCTTCTTCGTCCTTTTCGCACTGTAATTGGCTGAAACAGCAGTCCATCAGTCTATGTGCCACTTTTTTCACAATAAAAGATGCGGTTAACATTGAAATACAAAGTTGATGCTTTTAACCACTTGTTACATAGGTTTGCTAGCAAAGCCAAAACTTTCCTGCAAAGGGTTAGACAGCGAACTTTCTTTACCAGAATTGCGCAAAATTTGAATTTTGCGCATTCCCTTTTCAACTTTTTACTGCAAAATTTGAATTTTGCACATGGTCTTTTCAACAATGGGGAATCAGTCAGCGACGGACATAGTCAGTTACATACAATCAGAGTTGTAGGCCGCTCTGCGTCCGGGCAAAAATAAGTCAGAAGAAGAAACCCTTAAAGTGATCCATGCAACAACCTCATTGTCATTGTATCCTTTCAAACTCAAAGCGCTAGAGCACAGAACCAAAATAACAAAAAATGTGTCACTGTCCAATGAATTATGGTACTCACTGTAAAAGCCTCAGAATTCATGGTTAAGATATGCAATTAATGTCGTAGAACAAAATGTGAAAACTCTCTTTGGCTTATAATAACCACAGACCATATATTCGGTACAAATCCGAAAACCCTATAGGGAGAAAGCATTGGAAATCTGGCAAGGGAAGCTATGGCTCAAAAATGCTAACTCAACTTTAAAAAGCTGTTGTTACCTACCAACAACAACAGCCACCACCGCCCACCATGGACATCCACGCGTCGAACGACAAGCTATTTCCCGCATTCCCTGACATCGCTCCCGAAGGTCCGAAAGAGTGCCCCCCACGAAACGAACAACCTATCCGTTCCACCATCAGCATCCCCAATCCTCTCACCAAACCCAGGCCCGACACGGAAGCAAGGCCACCCGGCACAACTCATCATCATCATCAACCTCCCCTTCATCAGTTGTTATACACCCCCATTTCTCATGGATCCTCCCACTCTCTCACTCGAAAAGTTGTAAACATGGGGGGGGGGGGAAGTAAACATGGAGAGTAGATTCTGCGTTTTTCCTGGGTGCAATAACAAAACACCCTTTACAGTTTTCCAAAAAAAACACAATCACTGAAAAAATGGGTCAATTTTACAGAGAGCCACGGACAGCCTTTATATAAAATAAATTAAAATATGCAGGTCTGCATTGCTCATTTTTCAGTAGAGTTTTGCAAATTTACAGCAGAAGAAGTTGGGATCTGCAACTCTTTTCCTTTTGAAGGATGGAGTGGTGTCTTCTCTCCCTGTATCCTCCAACTTTGCAGGCTGCACAGTCCAAAACAGTGTAAGTACATGGTTACAGCTAACTTGCTTCTTAACTAGGGAAGACTGGCTTCTGAGACTTAATTCTTAGCTAACTTGCATGTGGTTGCAGGCAGGTGAGCATGTAGCTAACATGTAGGGTAATGAATGAGCCGATACACAACAAACATTTTTTTTTTTTCAAGAAGCATGTGTGAGGGCTAACATTTGCTTCGGGCTTTGGTGTGACAAAAGTATACCCCGGCAGCTATTTGGGCTATTACTATAATAACTACATATATAATATTGATAATGTTGTATTATTATAATTATTACCGGTATGCTTCAAATGGAATATGTTTTGTGAAATCGACTATGAAATAATTTTGATGTTACATAGGCATTCAGCTAAAATCAGCAGCTCAGACGCCTAGGCTCAACTAATTTTAGTATTTATAAATTTTTTAAAAAGACTACCCAATTTAGCACACCTGATCCAGCTTGTCAATGCACAGATTAGATAAGATAGCTAGCTGTCAAGCTGGGCCAGAGTCGTTGTGATTTGTGCTAACAAGCTTACATTTCGATCTTTCCTTAGTCTTCACCCGCAAGCTAACGTTACTGTTTAAGCAACATAACTTGCCTAGAGGCTCTTGGGCGTGGCCTGAATATTAACTCGCTTTCACGCCCACCCAGTCCTGAGAACTGCAGTCGGCAGAATATTCAATCTTCATTTTTTTCAGCTGTAGAGGGTTGGCAATCCCTTTAAAGCACTACGTTATTCACATTCAGTGGACCAGAGCCACAAACGTTTGCATGGCAGGAAAATGTATGTGGATTATAACTAAGTTATTGATCATCACCAAGGCTGTACATAGGCCCTAACGTTACTGTAATTTAGTTAAAGGGGCTATGTGTAACGTCCAGAAATTCCTTCTCATTACTGACACCAGTAGCCGTTAAGTGTACTGCAGTCAGCAGCCTGGGTGATTTATACTAACGTTACCTAGCTAGCTTGCTAGTAAGCAAGCAGTTGACTAACGTTATGTATTATGACAAACAGTGTTGATTTTAGCCAACAATGAATGATGTAGAAAGCCAGGGTTTAAAGCAAAAAAAAATCTCACGACTGAAACTTTGTCAGGCCAAGGTCCCAACACACAATTTGTAAAACAGTGATTTTAACCTACACTTTTATGTAAATATTAGAGACCATCTGTCAGGATCCTGATTAGGGCTGGACCTAAATGCAACGACCAAGAGACAGGAGAACAGAAATTGGTATTTATTAGGAGCTTTGGGGTAGTCCCAAGCTGTACACACGTTAACACAATGGTAAAGAGGAATGAGGAAGTCCTCCGGCACAGCGAACTGCTCCAAGCCGGAGCTGGACTTAGATCACCCCTGGAAGTTCCAAGCCGGAACTTGGACTGGTACTGGACCGGGCGAACCAACAGGAACTGGATCACGGAAACGAGGTGTGTTCCAAACTGGAACTGGACTTGTACTGGACCGGGAGGTCCACTCAGGAACTGGATCACGGGAACGAAGGGTTGTTCCAAAACCGGAACTGAACTGGATACGGGAGGTGAGCTCCGAACCGGAACTGGACTGGTTCTGGACTGGGAGGTCCAACAGGAACTGGATCACAGGAACGACGGGTTGTTCCAAACCGGAACTGGACTGGATGCGGGAGGTGAGTTCCGAACCGGAACTGGACTGGATCTGGACCGGGAGGTCCAACAGGAACTGGATCACGGGAACGACGGGTTGTTCCAAACTGGAACTGGACTGGATCTGGACCGGGAGGTCCAACAGGAACTGGACTGAAGGCAGAGGTAGGTAAATGGCAGGACACGGCAGGGCGGAGCAGTGTAGCGGAGCTCAGGTTGGCCCGGTTGGGGCAGCTGGGCCACAGAGGAGTCTGGAACCGTAACCGCAGCAATGGAGGTAGCCACGGCCGGACAGGAACCACTGTAGGGTGGAGAGGCAGAGCACCCAACTGCGGACGCAACGTTAGCTGGGAGCAGAGGTTCCGCAACACACACAGGGAGACGTAACAGCTACAGACTGGTAGGTACAGGTGAAGCTGGTAATTAAAGTAGACAGGATACAGGCAGAGAAAACCGCAACAGACAGGGCTGGATAAATACCACACAGTTGGTTCTGGAGCAGGGGAGCACACAGGAAAAACCCACTGCAGGGATTAGCGCACAGGACAGGGAATCAAAAGACCAGGATACAAACGGAGTACGTTTACAGAGAAGCAAACAGGGTAAGGAAGGCAACACAAGTAATGAACCAACACTGGAGGGGAGACAGCAGGTGGGTTAAATAGGGGAGTGTGATTGGAAACAATCAGGAAAAGCATGAGAATGAAACCGAGGGTGATTGACTAATAGACAGGTGGGGAATGCATGCAACAAGGGGGAAAGGAGATAGGTTGAAACCGAAGTGGGGGAACAGAGTGAAACAAACAGAAGGAACACACCCAGTCTGCAGCAACAGGGAAAACATGGACAAGGGAATCAAACAAGACACGGAGGGACATGGCAAAACAAGGAAAACGGACTGGAAGGGAACGGGACGTTACACCATCAGGGTAATTTTTAGGATGTAAAGACATAGGGGGCTGAGCCCCCTGTGTAAGTGGAACTGGGTGCATCCTACCCTGGGCAGAATTTTTTGCTGAACTCGATCTATTTTCATGCCTTTTCATGCACTCTGGCAAATTGATTTGATTCAAAATATACAAGTACGTCTTAATCATTGAGAAATTGAAGTGTGTACCTCAAAAACTGTGGTTTACTTTCCAGGTTAATTATGAAATGTGGTGTTGAGAACCGCACCCAAAATGTTGTCATTATAATAATTTAAATAATAATTCAAATGAATAATTTCCATGGCAGCCTCCATAATTCTCGACCCGGAAAGATGCAGAAAAAAACGTGGAAAAACCATGGATCTGGAGAAAAAAAATATCACCCCAAATTACTGAAATGCCGATTCACACAGGACTAATATTATAGGAATGACCTCTGTTTTGCGAAATATGGTGGGTGGAATTTTTACTTAACAATACGGACTTGGCAGATTCACACTGGATTAAGATCACAGACGACCTCTGCAATTATTACAAATCATGCGAGGTCCCCAGGTAATAGCCTATTCCAGTGCGAATAGGGCATTAGGGGGAAGGTGCTCAAAGCTGCTAGAGAGTAGGATAAAAACAAAACATTTCAAAACATCAAAAGACTCTTGATATCTTATTTTTATGTACTCTTACAGCGATAGTATAACCTCTCTGCATTTGAATGGATCTCTATGGGAATTGGGGGGTGGGACTAGATTAAGCTATAAATTACATGGGAATTGTATGGAACACATGGTTGGCGAAATGGCTGTAAGTCATCAAGGGTCTGAGGTATCAAACGAGCCTCAAACCATCACTGCTGCTAGATATGCAGTATATGATTTATTTCGTAGTTCAATAGGAAAATGAGTCCTAGTCCCACCCCCCAATTCCCATAGATATCCATTCAAATGCAGAGAGGTTATGGTATACATTATTTTGAAGATTCAATGACGGGTTTTAGTATGCCAAGATTTCTGCGTCTTGGGGAAGGCACAGGCAGCACGTCATCATGTAATTGTTGCCATTTTCATGCTTAATCTTAAATGGACAGCAAGTGTAGCCAAGGACTGGCCACCGCGCCTGCTTCATCTGGTTAACTAGTCCTATCTGTCATCATCAGTAGTGTTCACTTTGCGGAGCAGCTGGTGACTGGTTTGACTGACATGCTGTAAAGCAGTGCAGGCTGAACTGGATGAATACTGTCATGGTTATTTGCAGCCTTTGTTCTTCTACGTTTTTGGTTTCCTTTTTGGCTTCCTTTTTGGCGTCGTCAGGACGCTCTATCGGATTTTTAACCTACACTTTTATGTAAATATTAGAGACCATCAGGGTCATTTTTAGGATGTAAAGACTGATAGGGGGCTGAGCCAGACAATTATTCCCTTCAGACAATTATTCCCTTCACCTATTTTACGTTTCCTGCGGGCTATAAATACCTCAGGACTTCCGCATTTCCGTACTTCGAGATTGTTTTTGCTATGTTGACATACGAAGTCGGTAAGGTATAGAAATTTCGGTCGCTGCATTTCTGGTTCGTACTAATAGGAAACGCAGCAAGTCCGGTTATAAAGATTTAGGATTAGATTGGTTTTCTCTTTCCTTTCCAATCTTTCTTTATCCTTTATTCTTTTTACCTGTTGCCAGTTGTGTTCAGCTCTTTTGCCACAAGAGCTTTGGCTAACAGGTTTTTTTTTTTCAATTCCTTTCCTTCACTCGTTTTTTCGAGTTTTGTTTCATCACCTCTTGTTACGCCTAATTATTTAGTGCGTGAGGTTCTTTTGTTATTCTCGTTGTTTATCGAGATCGCCTCAGTCGCTTTGTTTTGCCTTATGCTAGTGTGACAGGATGGGTAAACGCTTTTACTTCTGATCTGATGTAGGTTAATGGGGGTGTGGTTGTGGCCACCCAGGTAGCTGCTGCCAATTACCTGTCATAATATTTAAACTCTCATTACTTGTCCTCTCCCACTCGCGCTCTTGCTCCTGATTTGTCCTCTTTCTCCCTGGTCTCCTGCTTCTTGTGTGGCTATCGGTAAGCAAAATGTTTGTTTGCCATTTTATGTCCATTAGTAATCCCTTGCCTGAACTAATATATATTTTAATGACAGCGCGCTCCTTTCCCCCGGTTGAGGTATCGCCATGGTGATCGCCGTTATTAGGTAGGTTATTTCCCAGAGTTTGAAGTGTTGCGATGGTTTAGTGCGACTTCGCTAAACGTATTTCTCATTTAAAGGTGTTGGTAGGCCGGTGAATGAGCTCCGTGACCGGTTACCCATCTGGGTAAATGGTTTTGTTGGCTCACGTGCACTGCTAGACCAGGTAACATAGACCTATGGTGAAGTAGGACTGCGTTTGGCGTCCGAGGTAATTTTAAGCGGAAGAACGAATGTAAGCTGACTGATTTTGTTTTATTTTTAGGTGCAACCTTATTTGCTGTTTTGCCTCTTTAGACACGTTTGTTTTGCCTTCCTTTGGATACATTTTGTTAAGTATGTTTTGTTTCGTATAAGCGTATGGTAGTTTACTGATTGGTATAATTGTAAGCTGCATCTTTGTTTTGTGCTTATGTCGCGTTGTCCGGTAATATTCTCGAGCAGCGCGCAGTGGCGAGGTTAATAACTAACTGGTATTGTTAATGTGTTTTGTATCTATTTTAAATAGCTAATTTATCGTTTTCTGACCAACAGTGGGCATGACGCTGTCTGGTGGTGGGGTTTAGTCAGTGGAGCTTCCCCCTTCACTTCGTGTGGTAATTTTAATTGCACGGGAATCACGCATTTGCCACTTTTTTTTGTTGTTGCTGTGTATACGCCATTGCTGTGAGCACACTGAGTACTTTTGCACCATGGGGCCCCCCTCCCCTTGTTGGTGAGTATGAATACTGGAAGCATTGTTTAAACTTATCTTTTTTTTCTAATAAAATTGTAATAAGTAATTCTATTTAGTCCATTTTATAACTCCTACTAATTCTACTCCCAGTTATCCTCATTCTGTAGTTGGTGTGAATACTGGAAGTATTGTCTGATGTATTGTCTTATAATTAATGAATTGCAATTCTATTAAATGAACTATTACTGCTAGCATTTATATTGTCACTTCTGTCTGATCAGGCTCTCGCTTGGGCTGACCCCCTAATTTAGGCCAACGCTCCTGTTATTTGTGATTCAATCCAGCCCATGAATGAGATTCAGCTGGTTTTTGATCACAAGGTGTCAGTTGGAGGCAGCCAGGAGATTGACCAGTTTGCGCCAGGGAACTGATACAGTAGCGGCCTTTGCCATAGCATTTCGAGCATTGGCCGGGGAGACAGGTTGGCTGGACAGCCCGCTAAAATCCTTGTTTTTAAAAGCGTTGTCCAACCCCATTAAGGACGTGTTAGCGATGCTTGAGCCACCCGCTACGTTCAATGACCTGGTCATCACGGCTATACGCCTAGATAACCGGATCAGAGAGCGTGAACATGAGCGTAGCAATCACTCGGTCTGTTTTAAATCCGCCTTGCCTCAAGGTATTCCACCCAGTTTCCCCACCTATCCCTCCGCTGATCAGGAGGAGCCTATGCAGGTGGATGGGTCGTCTCTCCACCAACCTAGGAGAGCGAAACCGCGGGGATACTGGTGCCAATACTGCAAGCGTAGGGGCCATACAAAGGATCGCTGTCCTAAGTTGACGGGAAACCGAGCTCTCCAGTGAGACAAAATAGTACTCCCTCTCTGACCCTGTTACCCATTCAACTGTTTTGGAAGGGACGCTTTAATGCTTTTATTGATTCCGGGGCCGTCGAGTCTTTTATTGACGCCAAATGGGCTAGGAAATGAAGAATCCCCACCAATCTACTCCCTAGCGCCCGTCAGGTTACTGCCCTTGATAGTCGTCCTTTGGGTTCTGGAGTTATTAAGCAGAGGACAAGTCCAGTAGAGATGCGCATCTCTCCAGGGGCACTCGGAGAGAATAGAATTATTTTTAATTGACTCTCCGTTGTACCCACTGGTACTGGGACATTCGTGGCTAGGGTTACATAACCCTCATATCTGTTGGGGTACAGATAGGAAACCTATTCGTCAGTGGGGCCCTCAGTGCCAGCCACATTGTCGTTCAGGTTGTCTGACACTTCCTCCGGTGCACCAGAGGTGGTAGGGGCGCTGGAGTTTGCTCTACCCCGCGGGCATTTCAGCGGAGTACTCAGACCTCGCCGAGGTTTTTAGTAAACAACGCGCCACCAGATTGCCGCATAGACCATATGATTGCGCCATTGAGCTGTACCTGGGTACTGTTCCTCCAAGGGGTTCACTGTATTCTTTATCGGTCCCTGAGAGTGCTGCCATGAAGCAGTATATTGAGGAATCTTTGACTAATGGTTTTATCAAACCATCTACGTCTCTAGCCGGTGCTGGTTTTTTCTTTGTTAAAAAGAAAGATGGGGTGCTGAGACCTTGTATAGACTACCGAGCGCTCAATGACATCACCATAAAAAATCGGTATCCTCTCTCACTCATGAACTCCGCATTTGAGCGGTCTTTTCAAAACTCGACCTTCGCAACGCCTACAACCTTGTGCGCATGCGTGAGGGCGATGAGGGGAAGACAGCGTTTAACATGCACCACGGTCACTATGAGTACCGGGTCATGCCTTTCGGCCTCACTAGCGCCCCTTCTGTCTTCCAGGCGCTAGTGAACGATGTTTTGAGAGAGATGCTGGAGAAATCAGTTTTTGTCTACTTAGACGATATTAAAAAAATTTCTCCGGATCTCTCATCCCACATCATCCACGTTAGGCAGGTTCTGGAGGCACTTAAGGTGCAGCTATTTGTTAAGGCTGAGAAGTGTGCTTTCCACACCAGCTTTGTCTCTCTTGCGGTTCATTGTGGCGAACGGTAAGGTACTTATGGACCCAGAGAAAATTTCAGCGGTGAAGAACTGGCCTACGCCCAATTCGGTGAAGCAAGTACAACGCTTCTTGGGCTTCGCCAATTTTTATCGTAGGTTTATCTGGAATTTTAGCACGGTAGCCGCTCCCATCACAGCCCTTACCAAGAAGACATCGCCTATTAGAAATTATACACTAAGCAGGATAAATCCTGTTCTTCATTTCGACCATTTGGAGACATTGAGGCATGAATCCATTTGCATTGATGTTTTAGTGACAATTTATCAGACAGAACACCTGCAGTTTTTTTTAAATTGCTCTGAACTGTATTTGTTCTTCTGTGTGGTTTTGTTGAATGAAGTGGACAAAAATAGGATGTGCCTGCAAATATCTTACTCTGGGAAGCTCCAAAGTTTTGCTCTCACAGCTGTAACATGCCCAGTTCAGGTTTACATCCAGGGCTTCACTTATTGAGTTGGCTGAAGCCGTGCTTTCTATGGAGGTATTGTTGTCTCATAAATCATTAAATAGGTCCGTAAGTATTTGGACAGTGACACAATTTTTGTTGTTTTGGCTCTGTACTCTAGCACATTCGATTTGAAATAGAATAGTGACTATGAGGTTAAAGTGCAGACTTTCAGCATTAATTTGAGGGTTTTTCCATCCATATCGGGTGAACGGTGTAGCAATTGTAGCCATTTTTTATGCATAGCCCCCCCCATTTTAGGGGACCAAAAGTAATTGGACAAATTAAAAGTTGTCACATTTAATATTTGGTTGCATATCCTTTGCCTGTCATGACTTCCTGATGTCTGTGACCCAACAACATCAAAAGACTCTTGATATCTTATTTTCAGGTACTCTTACACGCAATACTATAATATCTCTGCATTTGAATGGATCTCTATGGGGGGGTGAAACTAGATTAAGCTGTAAATTACATGGAAATAGTATGGAACACATGGTTGGTTAAATGGCTGTGAGTCACCAAGGGTCTGAGGTATCAAACGAGCCTCAAATCATCACTCTGCTGCCAGATATGCAGTAGATATGGATGGATCACTTTAAGGGTTGTTTCTCCTGACTCATTTTTCCATAGAGTTCAATAGGAAAATAGATCAGGAGAAACAACCCTTAAAGTGATCGTTCACCCAATATGGACGGAAAAAACCCTCAAATTAATGCTGAAAGTCTGAACTTTAACCTCATAGTCACTGTTCCATTTCAAATCCAATGTCCTGGAGTACAGAGCCAAAACAACAAAAATTGTGTCAGTGTCCAAATACTTATGGACCTGACTGTAAATAACAGGAACCGTACCCAAATCAAATGAGATTCACAAACATTTTTCATGTCTTACAAACAAAATAATTGGTTCACAACTATGTTTTTGCACTCAAAAATAAATTGGTTCCAGGGCTTCACTTTGTGAGTTGGCTGAGGGTGTGGGGTCCGTGTAACATTTATCAATTTGATTTGCTGATGCATATATCTCAAATTGAAAATTGGATTAAATATTTCATTTTTTTATCCTTGAAATAATAGGAAAAATTGAGAATTAAAACTCGTTTTTCTAATATTCTGATTTACCGTTTGTCTTTTGAAAGTTGAAAATTGCATGATTGCCGTGGGTGGGAAAACCGGGGTAGTTTCTAATATCAACGATCAATGGACGGACTCAACGTCACCAAAAGACTTCTTTCTTTAAAGCATATGAAATGATGTATGGCTAATTGTGTTTTAAAAGAAAATGTTTTTATTGGGAAAATGATTTAAAACCAATAAATACAAATTCTTATTAGTCACTGGGGCTTAGACTTTTACCTTGACGTTTATGGTGCAGGATAAGTGTCATAAATAAGAATAGGCCCTACTGAGAGGTCGGTGGAGCATGGCTGCGTCTCAATATTCTTCACTCCCCTCCTCCGTTCCTCCACTCCCCCCACTACCACTCGTCTCCTACCCAGACGTATGCAAAACTGCCGGAACGTTTCAAGTAGTTGACTGTACAGTATACAACGTATCTGACTTTGCGGTTTGAGTCGAGATATTAATTAATATGTAGTCTAACCATTAATATGTAATCCGCAACATTAGATTAAAACACAAATATCGGTTTCCAGCGCACGGAGAAGAAGAGATGGGTAGTGGAGGAAAGGAGGATGCATTTTTCGAGTATTGGGAAGCACCCCACATATCTTACTCTGAGCTGGCAAATGATCTAGCGACTGATAAGCCGGCGCTGGTAAGAAGCCGTCTATTGATTCGCCGAGGCTGGTAACTCATGTGCCTGTCTTAGCAAGCCACTGGATTTACAACTGACTTGGTCACTAGCACTCCTAGGCTGGTCACTCACGTACAAACACAATAAAAACAAACACCAACCAACTCACAAAACATTTGTCTAAAAATGGCAACTAACAGCATCAGTGTTTAGCCCAAATGTATAGGCTACAGCAGTAGAAGAATTGGATAAATCAAACATAAATATGAAAGCTCATCCAATGACACAATGTCTAAAAGGCTAATGCCTACATTCTCAGCAAGGTTGAATAGTAGGATTGTTCCTGTCAAAAAGAAATAGTTCTGCCCGATGTGGGATTCCGACCGAGATCGAAACAGGCTATAGTCTGTGGAATATCATAAAGTTTAATGCTCGATCGGTTTTGCTTCATCAATCAAATCTTTAAACAGATTTTTAACGCGGCAATGAAACAAGTGGACTGTAATTAATCAATTAGAAGCTATGGTTTTTATTTTTAATGCATGGGGTAAAATGGCATGTAGGTAAATATTTTACTTTGACAAGCCAGTTATGAATTTCTTATCCACGATTGCCCCCTAGTGGAAGTCGTCGACATCCAAATTACAGTATTCATGTTTCTTTGAAATTATAAATTACAGGTGAAACCCCAAAAGTTATGCAACCTTCATCTTAGCACAGTCACAGACAATAAAATGCATAAAACGCACCGTTTCGAGGCTACATAAAAAATCATACTCCACAGTGACCACCGATCGCACATGTGGTTGTAAAAACATAGGTTTTACCTATAGGTATATATTTTTTTACCCTACGTAGCCTATAGCCTACAAACATTAGGCTACGTATTTTTTATGCGTATAGGCTATATCTCGGCTTATGTAACGATTCTGAAAAATGTATTCTGTTGAAAATGTCTGAATGGTTGGCAAGGCCTCTTCTTCAATTCGAACATATCTCCATATGTCATATCTCCAATCGTTTTGGAGATATGACACTTAAGCTAAATAAGACAAGTAGAAAATAGGTGAAAATGGCTTCTGGCAGGGCCAAGGTTAATGAGGTTAAGTGATTTCGCAAGTCCTTCAGTTGAATTGAACGACTGTTGCCTCGTGGATAGCTGCAGACTCAAACTGAAAATGCAACAGAGATGATAAATTAGCCTAATTCAGAAATGGTAAATAAATAAATCGCTAATCCAGTGGGGTTGTCAGGCTAGGTATGCGAGTGACCAGCCTAGGAATGCTGGTGACCAGCCATCCAGTGGGCTGCTAAACTAGGCACATGAGTTTACCAGCCTCGGCGAATAAATAGACGGCTTCTCATTTACCACCGCCGGCTTATCAGTTGCACTTATCCTGCACCATAAAAGTAAAAGGCTAAAGCCCCAGTGACCAGTAAGAAAGAAGATTTTTGGTGACGTTATCGCCCGTCCATTGATCGTTGTTGATATTAGAAACAATTTCCTCGGTTTTCCCACCCACGCCAACAATGCAACTTTCAAAAGACAAACGGTAGCTAAATCAGAAAATTAGAAAAACGAGTTTGATATTTAAAATATTGAACCCAATTTTCAATGTGATATATATAGCTACATAAGGAAATCAAATCAACAGCTAAGCGTTACACGGACCGGTGTGCTTTCTATGGACGTATTATTGTCTATTGAATCATTAAAGAAATCATAATATCTTACAAATAATTGGTTAAGAATTCAATAACTGTTTGCTTTTGTTAACATTTAGATTTTGATAGCATGAAAAATGCACTTATTTATCCAGCAAAGGAGCTAGATGCACTATTCTGAGCAATAGCTTGCCCATCGTTTTCAATTTACTGGCTAAGTGGCCAAGGATGAGAAAATATTGGCCTAGGCTTGTGCAACGCAGATTTGTTAGTAGAAAATTAGTAGATCAATAGATTATAATAGCCTACTCTTACATAATTTTCCCTCTGTGGCGTAATTGAAAAACATTCCCGTAGGCGACAGGATGAGCTATTTTTGATATTCCAAATAGGTCACTCGCTGATTGGTTGTGTTTTCAATTGGCCTACGTCACAGAACAAAAATTCTCTAAGAATACTTATAACGAGAAAACAATCAAACTCAATACCCTTTAACAGTGACATTAGCCTACTCATTTGAGCGATTGCTTGCTTATCAGTCATTCACTTGATTGTTTTCACTGAGAGGATTGAAAATGTCTAAGAGGAAGATATCAAGTAAGAATGGTTATTAATGTTCATACAAGGTCATAGGCTACATATTTTAATGATTCCTTGGGTATAGAATTGACCATATTCCATTATCCATGTTATAAAATACGTGATAACTAACTTATGTGTAGCTACTAATGTTATCGGTTCTAATTTGAATTTCATCGGATTGAAATTCAAAATGTGGGCATTTTAAGCATGTTAAATATTTAATTGGTGGTTAATGGAACAATTTATTCTATTTAGCCTTGGAGATTTGCGGACCAGAACAGGGAAGCAGCCAGACCCATGGCGATAACTTGGGCTTCTGTGGCTCAAGACCCTGCTATCGTGGCCCCTACGATCTTCGACAAGGTTAGCTTAACAGCCAAATAAACCCAGAAGAAGCGAGACAGAAGTGTGAAATCACCTATGGAAATGCAAAACCCTGTCGTATGAGGATATAATAATCAAGTTACCTCATACGCCAGGGTTTTTGAGAGCACACAGGCACTGAGTGCCATGCTGATTGGTGTCGCATGGTCATAAGCAGCCTATATTGTGCAGAACGTTTAGTTTAGGCTATGTTTCCCATAATCCTACTCGCTGCCCTCTAGTGATAAACAAATTGGAAAGTTTTTCATCTCATTTCTTTGGTGTAGCCTCCGTGGTGTGTTCAGTCCGACCTAAAATCATGTTGTTAACCATGCAAGATGCAGCACTGTGTTTATGCAAAATATTCTCAGGTTTTGCAAAATAGTTACGCTCCAGGACTATTTACACCCGTTGTTCAATCCAGAAAATTGGCTACAGTTTTACCAGGCTGATGGCACTCATATAGACTACAATGATGTAAATCCTGCACATGTTTATTTTGATCTGGTGGTTCAAGCTGATATATCAAATATTAGGATGTTGGTCAAAACGTTGGTTATAAACAACAGGCCACTTCTGCTGCCTTTTTTTTGGGAAACATTGATTTCAACAGTTGTTTTACCCTGTGTTGCTTTAACAACCTTACCTACACTGCCTGGCCAAAAAAAAGTCACTGTTGCACCTGTCATGCATAGTGCCCACTGTACAAGCCTCTGGAGGCAGTGTTATGATCTGGGGTTGCTTCAATTGGTCAGGTCTAGGCTCAGCAATGTTATGCAGCAATAAAATGAAGTCAGCTGAGTACCAGAATATACTGAATGACCAGGTTATCCCATCAATGGGCATATTCCAGGACGACAATGCCAAGATTCATCGGGCTCAAATTGTGAAGGAGTGGTTCAGGGAACATGAGGAATCATTTTCACACATGAATTGGCCACCAGAGTCCTGACCGTAACCCCATTGAAAGTCTTTGGGATGTGCTGGAGAAGACTTTACGGAGTGGTTCGACTCTCCCGTCGTCAATATCTCAGCCAAAAATGTATGCAACTCTGGATGAAAATAAATGTTGCATAAAAAACAATGCCACGTTGCCGAAACAGTGCCACGACATAATCAAAGCTAAAGGCGGTACAACGAAATATTAGAGTGTGCGACTTTTTTTTTGGCCAGGCAGTGTATATTGACATAATTATTCTCTAATATATTGACAATATTGACCTAAATAATTAAGAGAATTCCTTGGTCTGTTGCAAGTGTTCTCCTCCTTTATTGGTAGCGCTATTTTTTTTCTGCACAAAACTCAAGAAAACTAGTAGTTGACTGGATTCTTTTTCCTGTATGTCTCACCACAAAGAGGATAGATGAGGCAACTAATGAGATATGCACAAATTTAGGGCAGAAGAGATCAATGCTGCCCTGTGTGGTAGAACCAGAGGAACCAGCGAATAAGAGAAAGCGTGAGGAAGATAGCCCCCAGACCAACGGGGACAAATCCTACAATTTGAAAGCCAAACGTGTGAAGAAAATCTGGAAAGGTTAGGACAGCAGATCTGGCACTACTGCACAACAGCATTGCTTTCTCACAGGCAGTTAAGCATGATCAATTTATTTTACTTATGCATCATAGATATAATATCACTATCCATTGAAAAATATATTATTGCTTAGAACCCCATTAATATTCACTCTCAAACCCAGGTATCCTGTATATTTGTTTTTCAAGAGGTCATTACTTCACAAAATGTTTGTCATTAAATATTTCATGATGTGTGTTTAAGTAGGAGCAGTAGTAGAGCTGCGCCTTGAATTAGATGTCCACAAAATTTTTTTTATATATATATCTTTAACCCAGGTGCGTAGGTCTGTGTGTTTGAAAATATGTCTTGAAGACGGTTAAAATGAATGCACTGAAATGACAATAACATAAAAGTTGCATTTTGCTCATGAATATATTTTGACCCAAATGTATAAAATGAATAGTTCAGCTTTTGTTTGGAGATTTGAGTGGAAACTTGTTTTGAAGACAAGTTTTTCTAATTATTTAGCATTATTTATGGCACAGAATACATGATACTGTGATGTGGTTTAATGTGCAATACTAAAAAGTGAAATCAATATAGTAAAGCCAGCATATCATGCTGAACTAATATCTACCTGGTCTGTGTTTTAGCATGTGTTGGCAAATATTACAGTAAAGGAGAGTTGCTTGGGCAAGGAGGATATGGCTCCGTCTATGCAGGGACCCGCTTATCTGATGGATTGCCGGTAAGACACTAATTTTCCGATGCTCTTTTGCCACAATCAGCTTCGGCATCCTCAACTCGACTATGTATCAACACATTGACCTTTGTCTGCTTTTGCTTTGTCTGCCCAAGTTGTTTTCTCAATTTTTAATTATTTTGCTTGTTCTCTTGGGTTTTCATATCTCATATCTTATTAATGCACTTTTTAATTGTATAGTAAACCTATTATTACACATTAAGGCATTTTCCCTTTATCTTTATTGTCACAAAGCACTGTGTGTTTTTGAAATCAACTGCATCTTTCTCACATACACCATGTATTTTTTTAAGGTCGCCCTCAAATATGTTAGAAAGGATGAAGAGGAGGAACTCAATCTGGTAAAGTCTTCCATAATTATCTCATGAAACAGAATCTCAGGCAGGGAGGACTAGAACATCAATTACATGGTTGAGGTTTTCGTTCTCCCAACCTGAGGTTGTTTCATGAGTTACAAAATTCTGACTTAGCTAATAAAGGGAAGATAAGCCTTCCTTGCCATTATCTTCTGTTTATTCCCGGCAAATATATTTGTCTGGCTAAAGGAGGCAGGCCTGACAGAGTTTGTCAAAACGAGGTATATGTAAAGGGACAGTCGCACAAATAATGTCAAAAAGTTATCAAAAACAGTATACTTTTGCTAGCAGTTCACTCACCTAGCCATGATACATGCTGATTTAGCGTGATGGCATGTTATGACACAGCGATGGCCGCTTGTTGCTCGGCCATTATACCAAGCACGTGAGCTCTCAACACAATGCTACTTCTGCCAACTTGTCCCAACAGCCAGGATTGGAAGATCCAATGCCCAGAGAGGTCGGACTGTTCAAGATGGTGAACACCCCTTCAACCCATCCAAACATTCTGAAGCTCTATGACTGGTTCGATAGACCAGCATCATATGTGATGGCAATGGAGCGCCCAAACCCCTGCCAGGACCTCTTTGAGTACTGCCAAGAACAGGGGGGTGCCCTGAACGAGGACCAGGCGCGTAATATAGCACAGCAGTTGCTGGGGGCACTGCAGCATTGCCATGACTGTGGGGTTGTGCACCGTGATGTGAAACCTGAGAACATCCTTATCCAGCCAGAAACACAAGAGATTAAACTGATTGATTTTGGGTGTGGGGACCCACTGAAGCACACCCCATACGAAGAATTCTCAGGTCAGTGAGAGAGAACAGTTGCATCTAATAGGTGTTTGAAAACTCTGGAGTAAGCACGAGACTGATGAATTTTGTTTTCTTTCTCAGTATGAACTGTAAAAAATCTTAACGGAACTTAACTGAAATACCACCCGGCGTCTAATTTTTCTCTTGTCTCTCCATCAGGGACACCTTGCTTCCTGCCACCAGAGTGGTTTCAAAAAAAGAAATTCCTGGCAGGTCCTGGGACTGTGTGGTCAGTGGGTGTTACGCTGTACAACATTGTTTGCGGCAGACTTCCCTTCGAAACTTTCACCAGCAAGAAAATGCGGCAAGTGAAGTTCCATGGGGACGTGTCAGCAGGTGGGAAGCCAGCAAGGAGAGGCAAGAGCTGCATTTGGACATTCCCTCTGTCTTCATCCAGTCAAATTTTTCTGTGTTTCTTTCTAATAGGGTTCAAGGACTTTGTTCGTTGTTGTTTGAGGCCCAGAGCAGAAGACCGGACCAACCTGGAACAGCTTCAGTTCCACCCCTGGCTCCACCAGTCCTCCTAAGACACCAGTGAACAGTGTGTGGATGCACCCCATCTAATATTGACACACAATGGGCTACGTTATGGCGTCACTTTAACAGCAATAGTTCAAGCACGTAAGAAATTAATTTGAGAGCAGAATTTCCCTTGCTTGTTTATGGATTGTCACTGAAAACTATGTCCCATGGCTTACAGATGTTTTATCAGCTGCAACATTACTGCCAAAAGTCCACCCAATAAGAATTGGCTGGAAATTAGCCCAAATCTAACTGGCCATCTTGTTTGACCAATTAAATCTTCTTGGTAAGAAGTAACTAGCTGGGAAAAATATAGAGAATAGTTAGAAAACGTATTGAGATGGCTCCATGGGCGTCCGCAATGACCGACCATACATTTACCCAAACTAACTATATCTTCTGAAATCATCAATGGCCAATTATGTAACGTTAAATAGACAGGCTAGACAAATCTTTGATTGAATAAACAACATCTCAGATACAAGCTAGCTGCTGGAAATGGTTTGTTCCCCTAGCTAGCTAGGAAGTAACTAACATTAAGTTAGTGAATATGCAAAAGTTATATCGGCTACTAAATTCATATTATTAGCCAGAAACCTAATTTGTGTGGTAACTAGCTAACTCGTAGCACGAGAAATAGAAAGGGAAGGATTCACCTCACGCTCTCACAATAAGAGAGGAAACTAAGGGGAGGTGAACGAAAATAAATGATAACAGAAAGCGACCCGGATACTGGGCGAAACACTCGTAGGCTCGAGTAAATACAAAGATAAAGAACAGAAAAGACCTCTCGCTCTCTAAACAGAAAGCAAGCGGAGAGAGGTAGAAAGAAAAACAAAAGGTAAAGGCAAAACTGCCTTAGCGGAACTTGGAAAAGAAAACCACAACGAAAGACAGAAAATGCAGAAGAGAAGGAATATCCTAAAGAACTTTAATGCACAATCTGCAAGTCCCGCGTTACTCCAAAGCAAAGCGATGGGGCAGAGTGGTCTCCAAAAGCACCTACAACCTATACCTTACCGGCTTTGTATCAAATGTAATGCAATACAGAAGCACCGGAAGCAGGAAGCACGGAGCTTAAATAGCCGGCAGGTAACTCATCACAGATGAGACGGCTGAGTAAAAGGAAGAGCGAAAACCCGGAACGGAATGAGAAGGTAAGCCGAGGGTGCCCTTGCGCTGCTACGGCGGCAAGCGACCACAGAGGAAAAAAGGAATGCCAAAACCCATGATAGGCAACCTTAGCCACCTAAGTTAGGTTTGCCTTTCCACAACTGTCCTGGTCGCAACGATTTCAAAGAAACATGCACGTAGCCTACATACACTATGCCCATATCGGGAGTAAGATTTTAACCAACATGTGATTCAAGTTGGCACAATTATGTATGTTTTTCTGGAAAAATGACCCAAAAAAGATTGGATTAGTCAAAAAAGATGGCCAGTTAGATTCAAGTGCATTTGTGGCTCATTTTTATTGGCTGGACCTTTGGCAGTAATTTTGCAGTGGAAAAAAATCTATAAACAAGAGGACGTAGTTTTGTGTGTGGCAAAAAAGATCTGCAAGCAGAGCAAATCTGAGTATGCGGACCGAGTTTTGAGTGCAAGAAGAGCAAATCTGTAAGTGAGCAAGGGGAATTATACTCTCAAATTAACTGCTCTCTTTTGCCGTTAAGGTGATACCATACTATACATTAATTTTAGTCACTTCTGTCAACAAGCAAATTCCAAAAATACTACTGTGAAGGGCTGACTGCTGGAAGGCTGGCCATTTTACAGAATGCAGAATGTCCTTTGTGTAGCCCATTAGATGTTAGTCCATAATTTCCAGGACCAACCTTCACTAAAATTAGACATTCACAGACATACAGCAGTATTTGCTCTTAAAGTTATACTTTTGTTGCCATTTGTGGAGCAGAGAGGGAATTTTTATCCACTTTTATCCTTTGCATCCAGCAGACAGCTAGCTAATTCGGCAAAGCTGACGGGAGATGTTTTGTGGTTTTTCGCCCTCTCAAGAGCAAATCCAGACTGTAGATAGATTTTCACCACATTCACCCTGTTGCATTGCTGTAATGTCAATTCAGGAGGGGTTTCCAAAAGAAATAATATTTTATAAGAGAACCTGGTGCAGGAAGGAGGACAACAATGACTATAGCCACTTTCACTCAGTGTGTTATTCTGCAACACATCTCTGTTGTAATCTTCTTTAGGCAGAAGAGAGTATCTGAACTGCATGGTTGCACTAGGATCCCGCTTGGTGATTAGCTGGCAGCTAGCTATTAAGATGACGGCCTTTATTTCTGGTCCAGCATAGTGACTGTCTAACAATGTAGCCATTCAGGGGGTGCCATTTTTTGTCTGGTGTGGTGATTGGTTGGCTATTTACCCTTTCAGAGGATGCCATTTCAGGTCTGACTTGGTGATTAGCTGGCAGTGTAGCCATACAGACAATGCCATTTGGGGTCCAACATGTGATTGGCTGGCAGTGTAAGCATACAGACAATGCCCTGTGGGGTCTGACATGTAGATTGGCTGGCAGTGTAGCCATAGAGAGAATGCTATTTCGGGTCTGACATCGCGATTGGCTGCCAGTGTAGCCATACAGAAGATGCCATTTTGGGTCCGACGTGGTGATTGGCTGGCAGTGTATCCATATAGAGCATTCAATTTTGGGTCTGGCATGGTGATTGGCAGGCGGTGTAGCTATACAGATTGGGGTCCGACAAGGTGATTAGCTAGCAGAGTAACCATTCAAAGGATGCCATTTGGGGTCCAAAATTGTCATTGGCTGGCAGTGTAGCCATACAGAAGATACCATTTTGGGTCCAGCATGGTGACTGGCTGGCAGTGTAGCCATACAGATGATTCTATTTGGGGTCTGACACGATGTTTGTTTGGCAGCGTAGCCATTCAGAGGATACCATTTGGGTTCCGACATGGTGATTACCGAGCAGAGTGGCCATTGAAAAGATTCCATTAGGGGCCCAGTATAGTATTGGCTGGCAGTGTAGCCATACAGTGGACTCTACTTGGGGTCCGTCATTGGTGAGTTGTTGGCAGTGTAGCTATTCGGAAGATGCCATTTGAGCCCCGGCATGGTAACTGGCTAGCAGTTTAGCCATTCTGAGAAAACCATTTGGCTTCCAGCATGCTGATTTGCTGGCATTGTAGCTGCTGGGAGAATTGTATTTAGGGTCCAGCATTGTTATTTGCCAAAGGACAGTGGGAAGAGGGAGAAGACACTAACATAATCTGTATAGCAAAGAAAGTTGATTGAAAACATCCCAACTACTCACAACAAGGAGGAAAAGTTATGCTATGCTATAGGTAACAGAACTACATCAGCATTGTGCAAGTGGAGATTTGTGAGTCCACCCACAGTTGGCTATAATGCCACGCAGGAAGAGAGTTTACCCTGCCTTATTATGCAACACCTCTGGTAAACTGTGGTACTACAGTCTTCCTGCAGCTGGCTGCAAGTGTCTTAGTGATCTGTTTAGTGTATACAATCGTTGAACATTGCAACAATGGGATGGGCCTAATTTATTGATGTGGAGTAAAGATATGCAATAAATATTTTTGATAAATAAATACATTTTCAGAAAGCATGACTTGTGATTAATAGGAACTATACTATGTGTGCATCAGAGTTTGCTAAGTATAGATGGTGTGGTTGTGCTTGAATTAGAAATACGAGCGGAAAGGTGCTCAACTGGGCTCTGTCAAATATTATAAAAGAACAGAAGAGCAACCTTTGCAGTGAACAAAACTATTTATTTTATACTGTGTTTCAGAATACAAATTGGCAAGCAATAAGCTTAGGCCTACACAGGGGTGGGTAGAGTACAGAAAAAATTTACTCGAGTAAGAGTAGTTACTCTTACAAAGATTATAATAAATAATGATTTGATTAGTACAGGAAGTTCATTTAAAAAAATGTTTTTTTACATTTTAGGCCCTGTCCTCCTTGGTTCATGATCAAAAGGCAGACAAGTTTGTTTTTCTCATGAAACATTTAAAGAGCATGTAAACACAAATATTCCTCCAATCCAACTACAGACAACACATGTAGGCTATGATAAGCCCCAAGATAGTCCCTGAACTACCCCTGGTCCATTGCAGTACAGTCCAAGTTAGGTCTGATTCATGAACTTCTTGAACTTGAGGAGAAGCTGATTTTCAAAGTTTTTACTGCCCAGTGTAATTATTTTCCTGGTAAAGATAAGCCCTGCACAACTGAATAGTCATTCTCATGCAGCATACACAGGCAGAGGAGTGTTGATCTTCAGTGACAGCTTCTTGAGTGCAGGAAATTAGTGTAGAAGGTCCACCTTGAGAGGAGCACGCAATATAACCACCCAATTCTCCAGGTTGGCTCTGTCTTGCTTTCATGTAGGAGAAGTCATCCTCTGAGGGACTGATATCTGGATCCTCCATTTCAATATGTGGTTTTGAATGTAGTCCATTCATTTAAAATGGCCAAAATGAAAATAATACTGATGATTAAAGCTTTGCATGTATTACAAAAGGCAACATCATAACTTTGTTGTTCTTTGATTGACATGGTTTAGGCCAATTCTATTTTGAGTCCATCAATTCAGGAGGTTTACTGAAAATTTAACTTCCCTTGTTCCAGTTCCATAACTCTTAAAAATCTTTGAGATTTGTAAATGTATTTTATTTTTCTGTGGAATATTGACTGTAAATCTACCAGGACATTTTTTTTTAAATAGGGCCTTTTCTCAATTATGAATAGGAATTTCAATTCAGGAAGTGAATTCATGGAATTAAAATAGAAAACATATCCATCCTTATGATGTGATCCTTGACTGTCTTGAATTTTGGGAGGAGAATGGCAGCAATCAGCTCCAGGTCTCTCTTCATGTGACCAAATCTCTTCTGGATGGCGAGTTGAAGACTTTAACAATGGGTAGCACACCTTTGCTGGTGTCTCCAGTTGAGACAGCTTTTCTTCCACCAGGTATATGGCTAGTGTCTGCCTGCAGAATGTTAAGTGGCATTTGTTATGCTGCATGTCCCTCTCTCCCCCCCCTCTTGCTGGGTGCTTTGTTTTCATTTAGGTGTACAGCAGACAGTGGTGGAGAGATGTAAATGGGTGTATCCTTTCCTTCTTTTGAGCTAATTAGTCTCCCTGATGTTGATCACCTGAACCTCGCTTTCAAGAGATTGCGTCCTTGAACCAAAGGGGGGTTTTTTCCATTCCCACGAGGACCTGTTTGGGCCTTATATTTCTTTTTCCTTTCACTGACTACATCCACCACCTGCACTTCAACCTGACTTCATGCATTTTATTTATTTGTATTCTATCTTTATTTAATAAATTTGGTGATAATTTTGTAAACGCCTGTGTTGTCTCACAAAAGTACAGTACTATAAATGATGCATAGACCGTAGAAAAATATGGACGAAGTGATTGACGTCACACATTCATGTTCTATGGCTTGGGCACAGTGGCACATGGAGCCCAAAATAGCCAAAACCAGGGCGCTGCTATTGTATTTTTTGCAACCAACGCAAGTGCATTGGAGCGAAAGGGTCCATGACTGCAGGAAATTCTGCCCCGACTGTCTATATGATCATTAGACATGCCAATGGTAAAAGCTCTCCCTGTCTTGTAATAGTTGCGGCAGGTAGGCTCACGTAAAATAAGCAGTAACGGTATATAACCGCTGATAACCTGGCCTAGCTCACCAGTTATAATACATTTATTTTGAGACAAGAAATATATAGAAGAAATTGAGTCTGCGCCAATGTCAAAAAGGTTACCACAGGTGCGTAGGTTCAGAAAACACAGGTAATACTTAGTCATCATACTTAATTAAATTATCAAAAGCAAGCTTACAATATACATACATAATAGATTATATTGACAGGAATAAATTACACTTTTGCATCAAAGGGCAGATCAAAAGGTAGTTGGAACATATGCCATCAACAACTGGAGAAAAGGTAGACATTGGGAATATGGTACAACCAGATACCAGTCTAAATTGGCAGCAGGTGAAGTAGGTATACTAATTGACTGAATAGAATCCTTTTCAGAGACATGATTGATTCAATTAGTGTTCTTCGGAAAGTCATCATACTTAGATAAATGATCAGAACCAGAATCGAGCTTACAATATACATACATACACTGTTAGAAAAATGTTGTTAAAATTACAGTAAGTTGCTGGCAACAATTAGCCAGCAAGGTGCTGTAATTAATTTAACAGCAAAGTTACTGTAGTTCATTTACAATACCTTTTCCCCATGCTGTATAATGAAATACAGTACTGTACTGTCGACAGCGTTACTGTAATCCATATTACAGCAAAGTGCTGTACTGTCTGACAGCATTACTGTAATCAATATTACAGCAACTGTTGACTCTACTGTAGTTTATACTGCATGATTACTGTAACCCATATTACAGCAACTCGAGTCTGTATTGAAATCACAGGATTACTGCATTTAAAGTTAGCCATCTAAAGTACAGAAGACACAGAAGATGAAATACAGAATGTACCAGTGTCAAGAAAAAGTACACTTTACACCTTGAATGTATTAAAAAGCAATTTTATTTAACAATTCCACAGTGTATATGGAATATATTCATGTATACAAATTAACCAAGAAAAATAGAAATGTCAACTCACTACGGCTATGCCATGACATGAGAAAATAACATTGTCAACTCCGTAAGATGTCAACTCATTTCATTCAACGGTGGTAAATTGTCTATTATTTTAATCATGTTATTGAAATTAGCAATTCATTTTCAATTAAGTTATTTAAATACTCCTAAAAGCATTAATACATTGTTTTTTCTAGCTGAAACATCTGCTTTATTTAGCAAAACTAGAGTACTGTGTGAATGTAGAAAAAGTGCCATTTATGAAAAATAAATAACTGGGAAATGTTAGTTTAATAACCAATACCTTTGATCTATCAATATATTTTCCCAGCATAACTGAACAGAAAAAAACTAAAACAAACAGAAAATAACATTGTCAACTACAATACAATTGCTTGCTATCTAGATAAGGCTTGGCAGCACTCACTCAACCACCATCACCTTCAACACCTTGTTCAAAACTGAATTAATTCAAATAATTCGCCCCTATAACGTCACGTTATTGGATAAACCCAAATAAGCAACCATTTCTACTGGCTACAACAGCATTTTACAGCAGCATTGTATGCCCAGTTAAAGAAAAGGTCACAATTATAAAACAGTAAGTCTGAAGAACTTATCCACCTAATGGCAGTACAGATAAGTTACTCAATAGACTAAACATTGACATGCACTTGGCTTGAACCCTGCTGTAGCCTACAAGTCATGAAATCCCGCAACTTCTAAACTAGCTAAAGACGCAGGCACTTTAGCAGCAAACCAACATAGCACTAGCTAACGTTAAACGTTGCACGTAAATAAGGTACAAAATTCCTACCATAGCATAATTAAATATCCAGAGGGACAATAAGGGATATCCAGAGGGTAATATTAAAATCTAGCTAAGTTAAGCATACTACGGTTTAATTAAAATTTCTAACTAGCTGGAAGTGTAACGTTAGTAAAGTTAGCTGATGGCTATAACGTGACACCTTCTAACAGGAGGGAGTAAGGCTAACGTTAGCCTACACACATGAATCGCAACCCGATAGAATAACGTTAACGTTACATTTTAATCCAACCCAATACGAAACTCTAGAAACTACATAGCCGCTTTCCCACTTTAATATTAATATAATCCAAACAATGTGCTAACTACGTTGATATTAACTGACAATAGCTTGCTATCTAACAATTTAGAATAACGTAGCTAACGGTGAAGTTAGCATAGCTTGCTAACGTTACCTTGTTCAAAACAGAATTAATTCAAATAAGGTCATATAAACTCAATAAATTAATTAGTTTACCCAGGGTATTCTTCTCAAAAACTAAAACTCCTAACGTACAAAAATCGATGATTCATTTCACCTTGAACTGGCTGTGCGGCAAGCAAAGATTTCAAAAAACATAATCAGTTAACGTTGGGATTAGCTGATTGGTCCATTTTCGCGCTGAAGGAATGTAACTGTATTTTGGATTACAGTAAATGATATTACAGGATGATTGCTGTAATATTTTGTTAGCCATGAAGAATTCACACAAAACCTATTGTAAATCTACAGCAACATGCTGTATACAGCACGAACAGCAACGTACTGTTCATAATAAAGTAATATTACTGTTAAAACAAGTAAAATTTCTAACAGTGTACCAGACATGGATAGATCATACCAACAGAAATAAATTACACTTTTACATCAAAGGGCAAACCCAAATGATCAAAAGGCAGTTGGAACATACACAGTCAACAACTGGAGAAAAGGTAGACATTGGAAATTGGTATAGCCATGAATCACATGGGCACATGTAGACAAAGTTTGGCAGGGGGAGAGAACTAAAGGAAACATGTCAAATTAAGAGTCTCATTGAGACCCGGGGATGCTCCGTTTTGAGATAAAAAAAACATCTGCTCTCGCACTGTAATAATTTAGATTCCAACTCAGTGTGTCTACGTGTTGTATGCACTCTGTCTATGCCACAATAAGTAAGCATAGAAACAGGATGTTGTGCCGCTAGGCAATGCCTAGCTACAGGAGATTTAAGGTCACCCCTGCGTATCAAACTCCTATGTTCATTAATGCGGATCCTAAGTTGGCGATTAGTCTTGCCGAGATATTGGAATCCCCATGGGTAAGCAAGGAGATAGATGACTTTGGTCGAGCTATTGTTTACTAGTTGTGAAGCTTGTGAATGTATTAACTTTTTTACCATTGTGACACAAAGTGCAATACAGACATGGAAAAAAACCTTTTGGGCCATTAATTCTCTCCCCCTGTCCAGGTAAGTATGTAGAACCAAAATCCGCATTTGTACCAACAAGTCCGTGAGATTTCTTGCTCTGGAATGTACAAACAGAGGTAAATTAGAAAAAAGATCCCGTCCCACATTATCAGCAGACAGTACATGCCAATGCTTTCTGATCACATCTTTGAGTGGGTTACTGATGGGAGTGAATGTAGTGCAACATACAAAGTGATCAGGTTTGCGCTTAGTTTTAATATAGGAACGGGCTTTAGATAGTATCCCCTTAAAATTAATTGGTCATATAATTTCTTAGCCTCCAACTCAAAATCATCAGATCTAGTACAAATTTGTTTAACCCATAGAAACTGGCTGTAAGGAAGGCATCGTTTTAATGAAGCTTCATGGAAACTTTTTGCATGTAGAAGGCTATTTTTGTCTGTGGGTTTAACATACAAAGATGTGATCAGACTGTTCCCATTGCAAAATATTTGGGCATCAATAATCTAAATGCTAAATCCATACTAAATTTATGGAATCACAGAGTGTGTTAATGTAGTTGTGAAAAGACGACAATTCTGGTTGTGTACCATTAAAAATCAAAAAGATATCATCAATATAGCAGCGGTAAAACAGTACGTTGGAGGCAAAAGTATTATTAAAGTGGATGTGATTATGTTCCAGATAGCCCATGAATAAATTAGCGTAATCCGGGGCAAATGTAGCCGCCATTGCTGTCCCCTGTATCTGCAAAAAGAAATCGTTCTCAAATAAAAAGTAATTCTTGTGTAACATGTTCACGGTCTCCCTCAGTGAGAGAGGGAATGTGTGGGGTTCCTGCGGTGGTTGGTGAGATAATTGCGGAGCCGTATTGAATGATTGGGGGATCGAGTGAATGATTGGACGAATGGAGGATTGGATGAGTGGATGGTACTCATTGGGGAATTGGGTAATTGTAAGGGGAACGCAGGGGCTGGGTTCCCTGAGGTATATATTGAGCGCACCTGGGTTAAACGAGAGATCTGACGAGAGACGAGTGTGCGAGGGCGGATTGCCTTTGAGTCCTGAGTGTGTGGCGGTGGAGATTTCTTTCTTTTTTGTTTGTTTGGTTAAGTTTTATTTTTTTGTGTGAGTGTACAGCAGAGCCGTTTCTAGACTGCTTTGATTTGTGGGGCATGAAGAGATGTTGGTGGGGCACAAGGTGGGGATGAAACAGCGGCGGGTCAGGGGGTCCTCCCCCAGAAAAATGTGAGCCTTTTAAAACAAATTTCCTGCATTTCTACACAACCTCACATAGGGCATTTTCAAAAATAAAATGTTTAATTTCTGAACATTTTGAAGATTTATTTTTATTTTTTTTCAAAGCCCTAGGTGAGATTTGAGATGCTTTCATATAAAGCTAAAGTATAGGCTAATCAGTACATTAGTGGATTTCTATTTGCATGTGAAACTACGTTACTGTAGCTGGCTCATCATTTTCATTTATATTTTAACCATACCCCCCCCCCCCCTTATGGAGGACAACTTTATCAATGCCCAATTAAATCAAATTATTATAGAATCTTACTTATTCTTTATTACTTCATCATTTCAGTCTCTTTGTGCTATTTTCAATTTACATGTGAAACTAAGGTTTCACATTGGCTCATTTCATTTATATACAGTATGTGTGTGTGTATATATATGTGTGTATATATATATATATATATATACAGATCCTTTCCAAAAAATTTGAATATCATGGAAATGTTTTTTTCTTCCATAATTCCATTCAAAAAGTGAAACTTTCATAGATTATAGATTCATTACACACAAAGTGAAATATTTCTAGCCTTTATTTGTTTCATTTTTCATAATTTTGGCTTACAGTTCCAGAAAACCCCCAAAACAGTATTTCAAGAAATTTGAATAGTGTGTCGAAAATCAGCATTTACTTCAGTTATTTCAGATAATGAATGTTTTAGACTGAGTGTCACACTCTGTACGTGGTGGTTTTTGAAGCACTGACTCCAGCCTCAGTCCACTCCCTCTGCATCTCCGCCAAATTTTGGAATCGTCTTTGCTTGACAATCCGCTGAAGCCTACGGTCATCTCTTTTGCTTGTGCACCTTCTCCTGCCACATTTTTCCCTTCCACTAAAATTTCTATTGATATGCTTGGACACTGCACTCTGTGAACAGCCAGCCTCCTTAGCGATGACCTTTTGTGGCTTACCCATCTTCTGGAGGGTGTCAATGATGGTCTTCTGGCCAACTGTCAAGTCTGCAGTCTTCCCCATACTGAACCAAACTGAGATACCTGTCCAATTTAACGACACACCTGTAGAAAAACTTTGTAGGTGTTTTGAGTAAATTAGATGATTAGAGTGTGACACTCAGGGCTCTATTTTAATAAACCAAACGCAATGGTGAACGCAAGAGTAACCGCTTGGCGGTATCGCTCTGAGGGCGTGTCGGCGAGAAATTTGGTAATTTCATGACGGCAATCTTGGCGCACCATATGGCGGTATTGCTAAAAGGCTGGGTTTAAATGTCCAAGGTGTGTCTCTATGGTAGCCAATCAAATTGTTGTTCTCATGCTTTAAAAAGTCGCTGTCTGTGGTGCTGAAGTACATCTTCCGGCAGGCGCATTTCACATTGGTGAAGATGTGCGATATTATGCAGCACACAACAGGCCACCATGAAGGCAGCTGCTCTCTCAGGGGTATACTGCAGTGATCCACTCGACCTATCCAAACACCTAAATCTCATTTTGAGTAGGCCAAATGTTCTCTCAATGGCAACGCGACCCTTTGTTAGTCGGTGATTAAAAATGTGTTGTGCTCTAGTGCTGGGTGCGATGTATGGTGTCATCAGCCAATTCTTCAAAGGGTATCCGTTGTCTCCCAATAAGCACCCATCCACGTTCCCTTCGAAGGCTCCAGGAATGCCAAAATGAAGGAGTCGTGGGCTGAACCTGGGTAATTGGCAAATATATGTGTGACTTTGCAGCCGGCATCGCATGTCACCTGGACGTTGATGGAATGTGTTCCTTTGCGATTGACGAAAACTATTGCATGCTCGGGTGGTGCGCGGATTTGTATGTGCGTGCAGTCGATAGCACCAAGCACCCCAGGGAACCCACACTTGAGAAAAAATGCGAGTTTTTACTTTTTACTGCATTCATTGTCCGTATAGTTGAGGAAGGACACCCGCTGAAAGTATATCCTTTCTGTGTATTGTCGTCGTCACCGCAAACATCGACCGATCACGTACTCCATCGTCAGTGTCACGGGATTGAATCCTTATGCCACTAACACCTGCCTGCATAAATAGTCACTTATATACCCTGCTGATGATTGATTGAAGACTAAATTAATCGTTTGTTTAATTAGCCTACATTAGGTGATGTAGGCATAATTATGATTCAAGTGGTAGGCTTATGATTCAACTGTGCCAATGTGTAATTTATATATTATAGGCTATTGGCCTACATGATCGCAAGTTTCTTGTAAGCTGTCCTGTTTTATTCTAGTAGTTTAAATTAAAATTAATTAATAATAATTATAGGCTATTTGTTAATTAAATGGAAGTGTAATGTTGGCATCACCTATAGACACTACATAGAACTACATGACTAATAAGTTACCAAATTGCCAGAGTCTATTGCGTTTCCGCTAAGAGGTGGTTCCAGCTGATCATAACGCAATGGGTTTTCGTTGGTTCAAATTGCCACTGAGCCGAAAGTATTTTAGAACACGCCCCAGACAGCGCCACCCATCCCACTGCAGCGCAACCGAAAGGATGTTATGTTGAGAATTTGTTGATCCTAGCGGTATTGATCCTTGATCCTTTTTTCCCCATAGAGTTCTATAGGAAAATGAGTCCGGAGAAATAACCCTTGCAGTGATCCATCCACATCTACTCCATATCGGGCAACAGAGTGATGGTTTGGGGCTCGTTTGATAGCTCAGACCCTTGATAACTTACAGCCATTTAGCCAGCCATGTGTTCCATACTGTACCAGTGTAATTTACAGCTGAATCTAGTCTCACCCCCCAATTTCCATAGAGATCCATTCAAATGCAGAGAGGTTATAGTATCGCTTGTAACAGTACCTGAAAATAAGATAGACAGTTTTTTTTATGTTGATGGTCACAGACTTCAGGAAGTAACAGCATGTAAAGGATATGCGACCAAATATGAAATATGATACTTTAAAAATACGTTAAAGCAAAGGGTATGAATACTTATGTAAATGAGAAATTTTATTTTTTTATTTTTAATAAATTTGCAAAAATCTCAAAAAAACTTTTTTCACATTGTCATTATGGGGTGTTGTGTGTAGAATTTTGAGGGGAAAAAAAGGAATTTAATCAATTTTGGAATATGTCTGTAACGTAATAAAACGTGGAGAAGGTGAAAGGGGTGGGGAGACTTTCCGGCTTGACTGTAAATGTCTGTTTGTGAATTGTAAAGAAATCTGTAGCAGCAGCGAATATTTTAAAACCTGCATACATTTTCTACAGTAAACTTGTCAACAAAGTATGAACATACCCTTTCTGGAGTGTAATTATTCATAAACTGTTTAAAAGATTCATTGAAATCATGTTCTTCCATGAGGCAATTTTTGTTATTTGACATTTACAGTTTGAATGACCACAATCATGATAAGATGAAAAAACACAGGGCCAAGTAATTTAAGAAAGTTTGGATAGCATTGCCTTGGAATAGAGCTAGTTCATTTAGTGTGAGCTACGATCGGCAATATTGTTCATTGTAACTTGGCCACATTTTTATATCAATAGGCTACTTTTAAAGAAAGGCCTAGTTTTTGCAAGTTGGAATTAAAGACTTACAGAGAGTGCTTTGTAGGCTATGCGTGAGTAACTTGGCACTTTTTACGTTGAAAACGTGTTTTTGTTGAGATTGAAAATTACTGGATCAATAGATTATAATAGCCTACTCTTACAGAATTCTCCCTCTGTGGCGGAATTAAAAAAACATTCGAGCACAGGACGAGCTATTTCATATTCCGTTTGACATTCCAAATAGTTCATTCGTTGATTGGCTGTGTTCAATAGGCCTACGCA